>ML808444.1:0-10512 GCA_009831015.1 Picea engelmannii
ATTTTTTATAATGAAAAAATCTAAATTTTTCACTTAATTTCTAAAATAATAATTAGGCAACAATATGTAACTTAGTGGTAAATATAGCCAACCCATTATGCCTACGCCTCAAGAGGCACCTCCCTCAATCCAATGGTCTTAGAAAATGTTGCTCATCTTCATTGTGAACTTGTAGTCCCTATGAAAGGCATAACATATGAAATTGGAAACCCATATTTTACTTTATGTACTAAATTAATTTATCATCAATCACTTTTAAACACAGTAGGTCCCATCGATATTGATGGGAGCAATAGAAGTTTTAGTAGGATGGGAGCTAAATGTGCATCTAATTAATGGTGAATGAGTTGGCTTGATTTCTCTTTCATTGATTTGACTAAGTAGCCAAGTTTTTTAAGTAGGTGTAGTTTAGTGACTTGTAATGTCTTAATTACCTTGATGATGGTGATGTTGGTTGGTGTCACATGAGTTTGGTTGGGCTAAGTGTTGGTAAAAAGTTGAAAAATAATAAATAAATAAAATAGTTAAACTTGTTTTGATGTTATTTTGGATAGAAATAGAACATGTTGGGATGGTTCGACATTATTTTGGATGAAATGAGATGGTTCTCCATCATTTTGGATGAAATAAGATGAATCAATATAGTTTGACATTGTTTTAGATGGGGAAAGATGATTTGAGATGGTTTAGGAACAATTGAGATGAACTTAAATGATTTGTGTAACAACTCAAATTGATTAATTGTTTATTATAGTTTTTAATTTAAATTTAATTAATTATTAAAATAAATTAAATGAGTTTTTTTATTATTAAAAGGTAGGTGAAGTAATTAACGAAGGGATAAGGATGTTGGGGAATGAATGGGGGGATAAGTTTGTTGAGGAATTAATGAGGGGGGAGGGGGGAATTGAGAGAGGAGAATAAGGAAGAAGGGGAGGATTTGGAAGGGGGATCGCATTTTTGTTTTAGAAATTTTGAAAGATAGAGGAGGAAATTGGAAGAAGAATTTTTTAGAGGTAACTCTCACAGAGTATTGTTGTTGTTGAGAACTTTGGGCTCGGGGGCTAGGAAACTGTGAAGATTCCTAGAGCTAGGGAGCCGGAGAGGTTGTTCCTAGTTGGCTGGGAGGTTAATATTCAGTTGGGGCAAGCACAAGAACAAGTGAACCAGAGGCTGAATCAACCAATCTACATGTGGAGGTATGTATTTTACCAGTTGGTTTGTCATCATTATGTTGTTGTTATTATGTTGTTATCATTAATATACTGATATGTTGTTGTTGTTATGTTGATGTTGTTGTCATTATGTTATTATCATTAATATGTTGTTGTTTATTCTTGGTATAAAAAAATAATGAAAAAAATTCTAAAGTAAATTCAGTCATTTAAGTAGGAGATTATAGAAAACATTTATTTATTTTTGAGTCCTTAAATAGTTAGGTTTTACATATGGTATGAGAGCCTGATTTCAAAACTGAAACTTGAGCTTGATCACCCACAACACTGGAATTTTGTCTTTGTGCAAACATGGTCTGCAACCTCTTCCAGGTTTTCTAATCCAGGTTTGACATACCTCTAAGAGCAATATCTCTTCATCTACATTCCAAATTGAGTTGTTACAGTTTTCTTTGGGAGAAATATATATACATATGAAGATGCATCTTTTTGAATCTCAGTGGAGCAAGGAAATTGTGAGCAGTGTATTTTTAAATAAGAGTATTGTGTTTTCAAAGCATAGGCCAGACGATGTAAAACGAGCCTGGAAAATAGAACAGTTATTTTGTTTGTAAATTAAACTTTGTATATGAGGCGTGTGGAGTCCAGTCTCTCAAGGTAGAAATAATGATTATAGGCAGAATCTGAAAAATGAGCGACCAAAAGATTATCATCAGCCCCAGAAGAATATTTTGTAAAATGGCCCTGTAGGTATCTCCTGTATATTAATTAAAAGTTTTATTTTATTTACCAAAAAATAGTGACTATAGATGCATCATGCAGGGGAAGAATTTTGCGTTTATGTTTGCACTAGCATTTTCAAAAATTCAAAATAGTAAGACAATGAAAGAGCCATACACTTTGGAATATGAATATGTGCATATGGCCAGTAAAAATAATCTACATTATGAAGTTCCTACGGTTGTTTGATGTGCTTGATATGCATGCCGGAAGAAAAGAAAGTAACCCACTTTATTTCCAGAGACAAAAAAAAAAGTGCAGACAGAACGAATAACAAAATAGAGCAACTCCAATCCAAGAGAAAAATAAATATCAAAGCAGAGAATATTATAATGCCGAACTTCGAAAGAGTACATAATAAGAGGCAATCACTATTATCAACACCCAGTCCATATAACACACCAGCGTACTTGTCATTAGACCCGTTGAAGAAGCCATCTTGCAGCTTGATAATGGAATTGTGCATTGTTTCTAAAAACCCCCACAGGTCTGACTACAACACCAGGGAACTCTGTGTCCATGGCTAGATAAGGGAAATCATCAACTATTTCACGGATTAAATCAAATTCCTCTTCAAGGTTATCTGCCCATACCTCACGTATGCGAAGAGTGACCTTTCAATTTGTTGACATGTAGGCCAAAACCTTAGTCTTCGTGTCTCCGGACTCCAAATCCCCAACATAGAGAGCAGATCTATATGAATGTATGCCTTGCGACTCGTCCCTACGACCTCTGAAATCAAGAAAATACATTGATGCGCGATCAAATCCAGAGGGCCGCGTGCTCATTTAATTGAGGAGGGTTTTACAATTGGAAAACCTGTTGCCAACATCAAATTGAACACCAGAAAATGCTAATACCAGGTCGGGAATCGGAACGGGGTGCGTTAACATGATTTCACGACGAGAATTGAGGAAAAACGTTCAGAGATTCGAGCAGAAATTGTCTGAATGGCGACTACCCCCTCTGCACACAATCCCAAATCTCAAAAAAATAAAAAAACGACAAGAAAGGCTCTCCTCCTCATGGGCTGGCGCTTGGTCTTGGGAGCTAGCATGTGTAGAAAAGAAAGGTCCTGGGGATTAACTAATCAAGAAGGTCACAGTGCTACAACACGGGAACAAAGAAAGCTATGGGTTTTATGGGATTGAAGCGCGAACAATGGCCGCCCTATGTGTTACACATTATTTTCGTCATGCTTATGATTGTTAATGATGTAAACCTATTTGTTGCTTTCATAGGGATCAGTGGCCTAAATTTCTGAAGAAAGAAGGAAGAACAACTTTTACTGAGAGAAGAAGTTTTATTTTCCTTTGTAAAAACTCTATTAAGAAAGATTTCCACAGGTTGCACTATACACAGAGTGCAGAAATCCCTGATTTCCGCACCTTTCTCTATGGCTAGGTTGCGGAGTTTTTGCAGGTTGCTCTATAGTTAGGGTGTGGAAATTCTTGTACGTGGGAAAAACGAGTGTCTGTTCGATGCTTCTAGAAGGAGAAGATTGTATGGTGAGGTGGCATCCGAACGGTGTGGATCTTACTCGCTTTCATGATTTAGTGGGATCATCCTAACCTCCTCACCTTATCCTCTTCAGCTTATAAAAGGAGAGGAACTCTCATGGAGAAGGTTAGATTGGAAATTTGGCTTGAGATTGTTAGCTTGGTTGGATTGGCTTTGAGCTTTGCTTTGTCAAGATAGATTGTGATTAGCTATCAAATCTACAGTCTCAGAATCAGTGGATTAGAAGTGTGTGGGAACCAAGGAACTGTTGGAAGGAACCTGACGACATCAAGGCATCTAGTTGTATCTTTCTTCCACATTATTTAATACAGATATGTTTTTCTTTCCTATATGAATGTTATTTGTCCATATTGTGTGATTCCTTGATAACATACATAGTTTCATATCAAATAGACTATGTTATTCTTGTTTTCATTGGCTTATGTTTCTTTGCAGATATTTCTCCATAAGCCTCGTGACGGAGCTTGGATTGCATTGGCGAAGTCGGATCTTCAATATTTAAAAGGTATGTTCTAGATCCATTTCTCATTTGATAATTAAAATTTAAGGAAAGAGTAGTGTATTGTCTTGTTTTGTTCTAGTTTCGTAGTAAAGCTAGAGGGATTGATTTGTGTCCGCACTTAACAATTAGCACGATAACACTATGCTCATCCACTCATAAAGAATAACCAAAACCCTAACAAATGAAATGAGGGAGCAAGCGAGGGGGGTTTTAGTGTTGATCTTTTGTTGTAAGAAGGTGGGGGGATGGGCATGTGGGCATGCAAGGCCCATTGTTGACCCCGCATTGTTTTTCATTTCTTTTACTATAATTTATTTAAGTGAATTTTAATTCCATTTATTTGTTGTTTATTTTATTTTATTTTTAATTTATTTTAATTTTTATAAATATAATTGTATATAATTACTTTGTTATATATATAATAATTTTGATTTAAATTATATATTAATAAATTTTGAATTAAATTATGAAGTGTATAAATAAAGTGTTTTATGGTTAGAAATGTATAATGCATGATTCAACATATAAATAAATTATTCACGGTTATAAAAGGTATATTTAATAAAAGGGGGTTTAGTTATTTGGGTCGAATGTTCTAATCTCAACTCAAACTCTAAATCCTTGAGTCATCCAAATGCTCCATGTACCAAAACAATCCACCATCAACAAGTCCAAATCTCAAATATCATGTTTCATGTAGACCTGGGAGTGTGTATTACTAGGTTGAAGGTGTATGTCACTGCTCTAGGGATGTATGACATAATCATCGGAATGGACTGGTTAGAAGCCCATCGAGCTATGGTAGATTGTTTCGCGAAAACAGTGTCTTCTGTTGGTGATGAAGGAAGGTCAGTAGAGATCCATGGTGTATGGAGGAAAGTGTATCTATGCTTTATCTCGACCATGAAGGTTAAATGTTGCATGAGGTAAGGTTGTCGATTGTATGTAGTGGAAGCAGTGAATGAAGGGAAAGGACCCTCCTTGGATCAGTATCCAATATTGTCGGAGTTTAAGGGTGTTTTTTTCGAAAGAGTTGTCAGGGTTACCTCCTCAGAGTGAGATTGATTTTACCATCGAGCTAAAACCTGGTGCGGATCCAATTTCCAAGACACTGTATAGGATGACGGTGTCGGAACTTTGTGAGTTGCAGATGTAGTTGAAGGAACTACTTGACTTGGGGCTAATAAAGCCTAGTGTCTCACCTTGGGGTGCACCAGTAATTTTTGTGAAGAAGAAGGATGGTTCCTTACGACTGTGTATAGATTACAGGGACTTGAACCGTGCTATACTGAAAAATAGGTACCCGATGCCATGGATAGATGACCTCTTTGATCAGATGAAAGGAGTAGCAATTTTCTCAAAAATTGATCTACGATCGGGGTATCACTAGTTAAGGATTAAGGAAGAAGATATTCCTAAAACTACCTTTCGAACTCGGTTTGGGGATTATGAGTTCATTTTAGTACCTTTTGGTTTGACCAATGCGCCAACAGTATTCATGGCAGTAGTTTAAACGTTCTACCTTTTGGTTGTTTTTCGACAACTTTTTTCGTTTGATTTTGCCCGAAATCCGATGATGAATGGTTGGATCTGCAAATTTGAGTGGCTAAGTTTTCATAATCCGAGTGCCCCGGGGGTTTTTCAGCATGTTGAATCCATTTATGCATTCAAAAATGTAATTTAAACAACAAAAAATAGAGATTTTGTCCAAATTTACATCGTTGGATTTCATCCAAAAAACCCAAAAGGTAGAACGTTTAGCCAACATCACATTCATGAGCCTCATGAATGTTGTATTCTGAAATTACTTAGACCGCTTTGTATAGGTCTTTCTAGATGATATACTCATCTATTCCAAGAACGAAAGAGAACATGAGGAACACCTACGAGTGGTGTTTATGCCTTAAAGAGAACAAATTGTATGGCAAGTTGTCGAAGTGTTCTTTCTTCCAGAAAGAAATTCACTATTTAGGTCATATCATTTCCGGTGAAGGAATATATGTGGAGACAGAAAAGGTAAAGGTCATTATGGAATGGCCAGTGCCAAAAAATTCTCATGAGGTAAGAAGATTCATGGGGCTAGCGGGTTATTATCGGAGGTTTGTGGAAGGGTTCTCTAAAATAGAGAAACCCATCACCACCTTGCAGCGCAAGGGGGTCAGGTATGAATGGACATAAGAATGTGATATTCCATTCATCGAGCTTAATATTTTACTAACTAGTGCACCAATTCTACGAGTGTCGGGTATGGAAATAAACTTCACAGTCTGCACAGATGCCTCGAAGCAAGTATTAGGGGTCGTGCTAATGCAGGATGGGTTATTGATAGCGTATGCGTCAAGGAAGTTGAAGCAACATGAAGAGCTTTACACTACTCATGATTTAGATTGGACAGTTGTAATGCTAGCTTTGAAGCTTTAGAGGCATTATCTAGTGGGGCAAAGATTTGATCTCAAAACAGACCATAAAATCTTAAAGCACCTCTTCACTCAAAGGGATCTCAATGCCAAGCAAAGGTGATGGAGTGAGTTTATGAGTGAGTACAATTTTGGAATTTCGTACATTGAAGGAAAGGAGAATGTGGTCGCGAATGCCTGGAGCAAGAGACCACATGTCTTCTCCTTGGTACCATTAAAGGTTAATCTGAGGGAGTGTGTGTTGGGGAAACTTCTTGGAGATAGTTGGTATTTAAAGGTTACTTCAACCCTCCTGAATGGGAGGCATCTAGAGAAAACATATGAAGGATATAGCCTGGAATCATATGGATTATTAATATATCAGGGAAGAATATATATCCCTGAAGGTGGGGATATTCGAAGCATCATACTCAAGAAATCCCATAGAGCACTTTACTGTGTACATCCGGGTGTGAAGAAAATGTACGCAAACATGAAGAAAATTTTCTTCTGGGTAGGCGTGAAGCGTGATGTAGTCCATTCTGTCACCAAGTTTCTAGAGTTTCAACAAGTGAAGGCTGACCACCACCACCTGGCAGGTCTCCTACAACCGCATGATGTTCCTATGTCCAAGTGGGAAGTTATTTCTATGTATTTTGTTCTGGGATTGCCACTCACAACGCACAGACACAATGTCATTCTTGTGATAGTTGATAAGTTGACCAAGAGTGCTCATTTTATTCCAGTTAGAGACACTTATGATGTCACTGATGTGGCACGTGTGTTTATAAGTGAGGCCATCTGTTTGCATGGGTTACCCAAGAATATCATTTCAGATAGGGAATCTCGATTCACATCTAGGTTTTGAACAAGTTTACAGTCAGTGTTGGGAACTCAATTGAACTTAAGCACAACATATCATCTTGAAACAGATGGGAAAACTAAGAGAGTAAATCAGGTTATGGAAGACATGCTTAGGATGTATGTTATGGATAACCAAACCCATTGGGAGAAGTACCTATATTTGGTAGATTTCGCCTACAATAACAACTTCCATAGCTACATCAAAATGCCACCCTATGAAGCTCTGTATGGAAGGCCATTCAAGACATCGTTGAGTTGGGAAAGGTTAGAATACCGAGTGATAGTTGGGCCAGAATTGATGCAATAGATGGATGAACAGGTGATTCAGATTATGCAGCGACTAAAGGAAGCACAGGATAGACAGAAAAGTTATGTTAATACACATAGGACTGAACGAAGTTATAAAGTGGGAGATCAAGTTTTCATTCGTATCAGGCCTAATAAGAGTACCATTCAATTCGGGAAGGGGACAAAGTTGTCGCATCGATTTATAGGACCGTTCAAAATCCAAGAGAGAATTGGACTCGTAACTTATCATCTCATACTTCCACCCCACTTGCATAAAACTCATAATGTTTTTATGTATATGTTCTACGTCATTATGTTGTTGACGAATATCATAAACTGAATTGTAAGGAATTGCAGGTGTCAGACGTGGGAACCCTCATGGTCGAACTGTTATGCATATTGGATCGTAGGGTCTAACAGCTCAAGAATCGTCTGGTAGACCAAGTTAAGGTCCAGTGGGACAAGTATAGCCCAGGATCTGCTACTTGGGAGGATGCAAAGACCATACGACGATATCATCCCTCACTTTTTTTTATCACCTTGGAAATATGTTTTCCGAAGGTTGGGTGTATGTAATGCCACCTTTTGACTTAGACAACTAGAATTACTTAAGGCCTAATCATATTTATTTTCTATTCACTGTGAAACTATTAATGATACACTTGAACTTTTAAGACATATGAACCTATGTAAATGTCAATTCTATGAATGTTTAGCGTTATTTGAATTACGATGGATATTATGCAATCTATTTCTAACTTGAAAATTATGACATTTAAAGTTGTTGGTACGTGGATACTGGATTGAGATTATGATTAAATGCATTTACATGATGATAATGCATGGATATGTATGAGTTTGAGTTATAGAATAATCTGCAGGTCAAAAGGCTATGAAATAGACAAAGGATAATGATGATAAAAGGTTCATGACGTGAACATCGACCGAGAAACAATATGGTATGAATTTTTGTATGTGAAATTATGTTGGTTCAAATGCATTCCTATGATATGTGGACAAGTGCAGGTTTTTCAGGGGGAGAGACTGCCTATAACTGAATATACGATGATAAAATTCCTAGCAACACAGTGCCACTATATGGTCCATGGTAGAGTGTTGACCCTAGTTCTATTAGGAGGGGTGAAGGCATTTCCCACTGTGTATCCCCTGAAACCTGGAGTCATGGGAGGATGGTGTTAGCTCATGTTCCCCTAGACGTGTGATGATGATTGTCAGTTTCATGTTGGGAAAGCTTGGTCAAGAGAGTTTACACTTCCTCTTACGGGTTCTATTTGGACTTAGGTCAATATAGTTGACACTCCAAGATAGTCCAGCAGAGGAAGGATAGGGATGGAAGATGGAAGTAAGTTAGGGAGGAAGGATGAATAGAAGTAGTTGAGAGTGTGTGGGGATTTTGCCTTATAGTAGAATTTATTGTTTTCCCCTTTTTGAAATATATGTATATGTGTATATTTATAATTGCTTAACTGAACTACAATTATCTAAGTGAATGTTATTTGTGCTAAATCATTATAATTGAGGGATTTTGCGAACATTTTAAATGGTTTACTCTCTTTTATGAAATGAATGGCCTTGTTGATTGGATTGGACGCATACAGTAACTACTATAGGTGTGATAATTATTGTCATTAATACATGTGCAAGTCCTGTATGTGCTAGCTACACATGCATGTCTTGCACATGTACACTAGTATGTATAAGTGTTTTAAATTGATAATGTTGTTTATTTGAGGTGGATGTATGAATCGTGTGTCGTTACCCTTGTATTGTAAATTACTCTAACTTCGGGACAAAGTTTCTTGAAGAGTGGGTGTATGTAACAACCCAAATTGATTAATTGTTTATCATAATTTTTAATTTAAATTTAATTAGTTATTAAAATAAATTAAATGAGTTTTTTTATTATTTTATTATTAAAAGGTAGGTGAAGTAATTAATGAAGGGATAAGGTTGTTGGGTGATTAATGAGGGGGGGTCTCATTTTTGTTTTAGAAATTCTAAAAGATAGAGAAGGAGGAAATTGGAAGAAGAATTGCTTAGGGGGAACTCTCAAAGGGAATTGTTGTTGCTAGGAACTTTGGGCTCGGGGGCCAGGAAACCGCAAGGATTCCTGGAGCTAGGGAGTCAGAGAGGTTGTTCCTAGTTGGCTGGGAGGTTAATATTCAATTGAGCGGTTTGGGAAAGCACAAGAACAAGTGAACCAAGGGTTGAATCAACCAATTTGCAGGTGGAAGTATGTATTTTACTAGTTGGTCAGTCATCATTATGATATTTTTATTATGTTGTTATCATTAATATGTTTCTATGTTGTTGTTATTATGTTGTTGTTGTTGTTGTCATTATGTTGTTATTATTAATATGTTGTTGTTGTTTATTCCTGGTATAAGAAAATAATTAAATAAATTCTAAGCTAAATTCAATCATTGCAGTAGGATATTACAAACAACATTTATTTATTTTTGAGTCCTAAAATAGTTAGGATTTACAATTTGACACTATTTTAAAAGAAGCAAAACAAGTTGATATGAGCTTGGGTGAGTTGGAACAAGTTGAGATGAGCTAAGACGACTTGATATGAGTTCAAATGACCTAAGATGAGCCAAGACAAGCCAAGGTGAGATAATATGAGTCGAATTGATTTGAGTTAAGTTAAGACGGGTCGAGATGAGATCAAATGAGTTGAGACAAGCTCAGTAAAGTGTAGTTGATGAAAGACTCTCTTGTTCTACTCCATAGTAGCTGAGACAATGATGGGGTAGTTGCGAGTTAGCTAGAGATGATATTATTTAGATGATCCTGAAGGAGTGGGAAGTCGAATGTGACCCAAATAAACTATAAATTATTTAGTTGGTGTAATAGATAACTTGTTATGAGATGAGGCACTTGGTAAAGTGAATTGACATTTGGTTCTTAGTGTATTGTATAGTTGTTTGAGGCATTATTTTATGTGTTTGTCCTCAAAGTT
>ML808444.1:23614-36526 GCA_009831015.1 Picea engelmannii
ACAGTAGGTCCCATCGATATTGATGGGAGCAATAGAAGTTTTAGTAGGATGGGAGCTAAATGTGCATCTAATTAATGGTGAATGAGTTGGCTTGATTTCTCTTTCATTGATTTGACTAAGTAGCCAAGTATTTTTAGTAGTTGTAGTTTAGTGACTTGTAATGTCTTAATTACCTTGGATGATGGTTATGTTGGTTGGTGTCACATGAGTTTGGTTGGGCTAAGTGTTGGTAAAAAGTTGAAAAATAATAAATAAATAAAATAGTTAAACTTGTTTTGATGTTATTTTGGATAGAAACAAAACATGTTGGGATGGTTAGGCATTATTTTGGATGAAATTAGATGAATCAATATTGTTTGATTTGAGATGGTTTAGGAATAGTCAAGCTTAAATGATTTATGTAACAACTTAAATTGATTAATTGTTTATTATAGTTTTTAATTTAAATTTAATTAATTATTAAAATAAATTAAATGAGTCTTTTTATTATTTTATTATTAAAAGGTAGGTGAAATAATTAATGAAGGGATAAAGTTGTTGGGGAATGAATGAGGGGATAAGTTTGTTGGGGAATTAATGAGGGGGGGGGGATTTGAGAGAGGAGGATAAGGAAGAAGGGGAGGACTTGGAAGGGGAATCGCATTTTTGTTTTAGAAATTTTGAAAGATAGAGGAGGAAATTGGAAAAAGAATTGTTTAGAGGTAACTCTCACAGAGCATTGTTGTTGCTGGGAACTTTGGGCTCGGGGGCCAGGAAACCGCGAGGATTCCTGGAGCTAGGGAGCCGGAGAGGTTGTTCCTAGTTGGTTGGGAGGTTAATATTCAGTTGAGCAGTTTGGGCAAGCACAAAAACAAGTGAACCAAGAGCTGAATCAACCAATCTACATGTGGAGGTATGTATTTTACTAGTTGGTTTGTCATCATTATGTTGTTGTCATTATGTTATTATCATTAATATGTTGTTGTTGTTTATTCTTGGTATAAGAAAATAATGAAAGAAATTCTAAAGTAAATTCAGTAATTTCAATAGGAGATTATAGAAAACATTTATTTATTTTTGAGTCCTTAAATAGTTAGGCTTTACATATGATATCATAGCCTAGTTTCAAAACTGAAACCTGGGCTTGACCACCCACAACACTGGGATTTTGTCTTTGTGCAAACATGATCTGCAACCTCTTCCCGGTTTTCTAATCCATACATTTCAACTCCCTTACAGTTTGGCATACCTCTAAGAGCAATATCTCTTCATTTGCATTCCAAATTGAGTTGTTACAGTTTTCTTTCGGAGAAATATATATACATATGAAGATGCATCTTTTTTAATCTAAGTGGAGAAAGGACATTGTGAGCAATGTATTTTTAAATAAGAGTATTATGTTTTCAAAGCATAGGCCAGACGATGTAAAACGAGCCTGGAAAATAGAACAGTTATTTTGTTTGTAAATTAAACTTTGTATATGAGGCGTGTGGAGTCCAGTCTCTCAAGGTAGAAACAATGATTATAAGCAGAATATGAAAAATGAGCGACCAAAAGATTATCTTCAGCCCCAGAAGAATATTTTGTAAAATGGCCCTGTAGGTATCTCCTGTATATTAACTAGCACAGCCGACTCACGACTAGAGAACGCCGAAAGGTATCGGCCACTGAAACGCCGCCATGCTAGTTGACACGACGCCCAGCTTCCACTACGTCCAGCTACCACTGCGTCCAGCTACAAACGCTTAATCTCAAGGAACGTGGCAATGCAAAGTTTTATACATATTAATTTTTCTTAATCAATTAACCTGTCAATCCATGGTTAGAGAAGTAATTTCTTAATCATATTAAGTAAATGTGAAAAAGTAAACAAGGTAATGGAAGTATTCAGAAATGCCAAGAAGTTATGAGCATTAAATTTCATCCATTGATTAGAGAGTATGACTAAGAATATGCCAACATCTTCAATTGTTAACCATAATATTATAATTTTAGATTAAAAAGTGATTAATTATGCCCATTGTCAATAGGCATAATTAAAAGTTTTATTTTATTTATCAAAAATAATGAATAATGAATGTAGATACATCATGCACTGAAAAAATTTTGCGTTTTTGTTTGCACTAGCATTTTCAAAAATTCAAAATAGTAAGACAATGAAAGAGCCATACACTTTGGCATATGAATATGTGCATATGGCCAGTAAAAATAATCTACATTATGCAGTTCCTACGGTTGTTTGATATGCTTGATATGCATGCCAGAAGAAAAGAAAGTAACCCACTTTATTTCCAGAGACCAAAAAAAAGAGTGCAGACAGAACGAATAACAAAATAGAGCAACTCCAATCCAAGAGAAAAATAAATATCAAAGCAGAGAATATTATAATGCCGGACTTCGAAAGAGTACATAATAAGAGGCAATCAAGGCCTAAGAATCACTATTATCAACACTCAGTCCATATAACACACCAGCGTACCTGTCATTAGACCCGTTGAAGAAGCCATCTTGCAGCTTCCAAAAAACATACATGAGGTAAGCAGGCTATCAGAACCAACTTGATGACTAGGTCTAATCCTCTCTACATCCATTTCTCAGCCAGCTTGTTCAACCCACAATGGAGATTATTACAAAAATTTATCAAATACTTTATATCATACACTTTGGGGAAATAGACACCCAACAGATTGAAGAAATCAGATTCCTCGGGAGGCAGGTTCTGGCATGTCAGTAATTTCAACAGGTACCCAAAGTCATATCCACTATGAAAGGTAATCCAATGCACATTTTCGTTCAGCACCATGCCCGACGACATGAGAAGTTCATTGAAGCGATGTGAATCAATACCCTTCTCCTCGGTCTTTTGGAAATCAATCCCACTCTACTTCAGCAGCTCAATGGAATCATGTGCATAGACATCAGTATTGATGTTGAATTCTCTGAAATTGAATTGCCAGACACAGTGCTCATTCGTCCTGGATGTGGGCGAATTCTCATCTTGGTGCGAAAATGTGAGGCCCAGTTGAATCAATTTCAAGAGATCCACATTGGTTCTGAGCGTTTGATAATGGAATTGTGCATTATTTCTAAAAACCCCCACAGGTCTGACTACAACACCAGGGAACTCTGTGTCCATGGCTAGATAAGGGAAATCATCAACTATTTCACGGATTAAATCAAATTCCTCTTCAAGGTTATCTGCCCATACCTCACGTATGCGAAGAGTGACCTTTCAATTTGTTGACATGTAGGCCAAAACCTTAGTCTTCGTGTCTCCGGACTCCAAATCCCCAACATAGAGAGCAGATCTATATGAATGTATGCCTTGCGACTCGTCCCTACGACCTCTGAAATCAAGAAAATACATTGATGCGCGATCAAATCCAGAGGGCCGCGTGCTCATTTAATTGAGGAGGGTTTTACAATTGGAAAACCTGTTGCCAACATCAAATTGAACACCAGAAAATGCTAATACCAGGTCGGGAATCGGAACGGGGTGCGTTAACATGATTTCACGACGAGAATTGAGGAAAAACGTTCAGAGATTCGAGCAGAAATTGTCTGAATGGCGACTACCCCCTCTGCACACAATCCCAAATCTCAAAAAAATAAAAAAACGACAAGAAAGGCTCTCCTCCTCATGGGCTGGCGCTTGGTCTTGGGAGCTAGCATGTGTAGAAAAGAAAGGTCCTGGGGATTAACTAATCAAGAAGGTCACAGTGCTACAACACGGGAACAAAGAAAGCTATGGGTTTTATGGGATTGAAGCGCGAACAATGGCCGCCCTATGTGTTACACATTATTTTCGTCATGCTTATGATTGTTAATGATGTAAACCTATTTGTTGCTTTCATAGGGATCAGTGGCCTAAATTTCTGAAGAAAGAAGGAAGAACAACTTTTACTGAGAGAAGAAGTTTTATTTTCCTTTGTAAAAACTCTATTAAGAAAGATTTCCACAGGTTGCACTATACACAGAGTGCAGAAATCCCTGATTTCCGCACCTTTCTCTATGGCTAGGTTGCGGAGTTTTTGCAGGTTGCTCTATAGTTAGGGTGTGGAAATTCTTGTACGTGGGAAAAACGAGTGTCTGTTCGATGCTTCTAGAAGGAGAAGATTGTATGGTGAGGTGGCATCCGAACGGTGTGGATCTTACTCGCTTTCATGATTTAGTGGGATCATCCTAACCTCCTCACCTTATCCTCTTCAGCTTATAAAAGGAGAGGAACTCTCATGGAGAAGGTTAGATTGGAAATTTGGCTTGAGATTGTTAGCTTGGTTGGATTGGCTTTGAGCTTTGCTTTGTCAAGATAGATTGTGATTAGCTATCAAATCTACAGTCTCAGAATCAGTGGATTAGAAGTGTGTGGGAACCAAGGAACTGTTGGAAGGAACCTGACGACATCAAGGCATCTAGTTGTATCTTTCTTCCACATTATTTAATACAGATATGTTTTTCTTTCCTATATGAATGTTATTTGTCCATATTGTGTGATTCCTTGATAACATACATAGTTTCATATCAAATAGACTATGTTATTCTTGTTTTCATTGGCTTATGTTTCTTTGCAGATATTTCTCCATAAGCCTCGTGACGGAGCTTGGATTGCATTGGCGAAGTCGGATCTTCAATATTTAAAAGGTATGTTCTAGATCCATTTCTCATTTGATAATTAAAATTTAAGGAAAGAGTAGTGTATTGTCTTGTTTTGTTCTAGTTTCGTAGTAAAGCTAGAGGGATTGATTTGTGTCCGCACTTAACAATTAGCACGATAACACTATGCTCATCCACTCATAAAGAATAACCAAAACCCTAACAAATGAAATGAGGGAGCAAGCGAGGGGGGTTTTAGTGTTGATCTTTTGTTGTAAGAAGGTGGGGGGATGGGCATGTGGGCATGCAAGGCCCATTGTTGACCCCGCATTGTTTTTCATTTCTTTTACTATAATTTATTTAAGTGAATTTTAATTCCATTTATTTGTTGTTTATTTTATTTTATTTTTAATTTATTTTAATTTTTATAAATATAATTGTATATAATTACTTTGTTATATATATAATAATTTTGATTTAAATTATATATTAATAAATTTTGAATTAAATTATGAAGTGTATAAATAAAGTGTTTTATGGTTAGAAATGTATAATGCATGATTCAACATATAAATAAATTATTCACGGTTATAAAAGGTATATTTAATAAAAGGGGGTTTAGTTATTTGGGTCGAATGTTCTAATCTCAACTCAAACTCTAAATCCTTGAGTCATCCAAATGCTCCATGTACCAAAACAATCCACCATCAACAAGTCCAAATCTCAAATATCATGTTTCATGTAGACCTGGGAGTGTGTATTACTAGGTTGAAGGTGTATGTCACTGCTCTAGGGATGTATGACATAATCATCGGAATGGACTGGTTAGAAGCCCATCGAGCTATGGTAGATTGTTTCGCGAAAACAGTGTCTTCTGTTGGTGATGAAGGAAGGTCAGTAGAGATCCATGGTGTATGGAGGAAAGTGTATCTATGCTTTATCTCGACCATGAAGGTTAAATGTTGCATGAGGTAAGGTTGTCGATTGTATGTAGTGGAAGCAGTGAATGAAGGGAAAGGACCCTCCTTGGATCAGTATCCAATATTGTCGGAGTTTAAGGGTGTTTTTTTCGAAAGAGTTGTCAGGGTTACCTCCTCAGAGTGAGATTGATTTTACCATCGAGCTAAAACCTGGTGCGGATCCAATTTCCAAGACACTGTATAGGATGACGGTGTCGGAACTTTGTGAGTTGCAGATGTAGTTGAAGGAACTACTTGACTTGGGGCTAATAAAGCCTAGTGTCTCACCTTGGGGTGCACCAGTAATTTTTGTGAAGAAGAAGGATGGTTCCTTACGACTGTGTATAGATTACAGGGACTTGAACCGTGCTATACTGAAAAATAGGTACCCGATGCCATGGATAGATGACCTCTTTGATCAGATGAAAGGAGTAGCAATTTTCTCAAAAATTGATCTACGATCGGGGTATCACTAGTTAAGGATTAAGGAAGAAGATATTCCTAAAACTACCTTTCGAACTCGGTTTGGGGATTATGAGTTCATTTTAGTACCTTTTGGTTTGACCAATGCGCCAACAGTATTCATGGCAGTAGTTTAAACGTTCTACCTTTTGGTTGTTTTTCGACAACTTTTTTCGTTTGATTTTGCCCGAAATCCGATGATGAATGGTTGGATCTGCAAATTTGAGTGGCTAAGTTTTCATAATCCGAGTGCCCCGGGGGTTTTTCAGCATGTTGAATCCATTTATGCATTCAAAAATGTAATTTAAACAACAAAAAATAGAGATTTTGTCCAAATTTACATCGTTGGATTTCATCCAAAAAACCCAAAAGGTAGAACGTTTAGCCAACATCACATTCATGAGCCTCATGAATGTTGTATTCTGAAATTACTTAGACCGCTTTGTATAGGTCTTTCTAGATGATATACTCATCTATTCCAAGAACGAAAGAGAACATGAGGAACACCTACGAGTGGTGTTTATGCCTTAAAGAGAACAAATTGTATGGCAAGTTGTCGAAGTGTTCTTTCTTCCAGAAAGAAATTCACTATTTAGGTCATATCATTTCCGGTGAAGGAATATATGTGGAGACAGAAAAGGTAAAGGTCATTATGGAATGGCCAGTGCCAAAAAATTCTCATGAGGTAAGAAGATTCATGGGGCTAGCGGGTTATTATCGGAGGTTTGTGGAAGGGTTCTCTAAAATAGAGAAACCCATCACCACCTTGCAGCGCAAGGGGGTCAGGTATGAATGGACATAAGAATGTGATATTCCATTCATCGAGCTTAATATTTTACTAACTAGTGCACCAATTCTACGAGTGTCGGGTATGGAAATAAACTTCACAGTCTGCACAGATGCCTCGAAGCAAGTATTAGGGGTCGTGCTAATGCAGGATGGGTTATTGATAGCGTATGCGTCAAGGAAGTTGAAGCAACATGAAGAGCTTTACACTACTCATGATTTAGATTGGACAGTTGTAATGCTAGCTTTGAAGCTTTAGAGGCATTATCTAGTGGGGCAAAGATTTGATCTCAAAACAGACCATAAAATCTTAAAGCACCTCTTCACTCAAAGGGATCTCAATGCCAAGCAAAGGTGATGGAGTGAGTTTATGAGTGAGTACAATTTTGGAATTTCGTACATTGAAGGAAAGGAGAATGTGGTCGCGAATGCCTGGAGCAAGAGACCACATGTCTTCTCCTTGGTACCATTAAAGGTTAATCTGAGGGAGTGTGTGTTGGGGAAACTTCTTGGAGATAGTTGGTATTTAAAGGTTACTTCAACCCTCCTGAATGGGAGGCATCTAGAGAAAACATATGAAGGATATAGCCTGGAATCATATGGATTATTAATATATCAGGGAAGAATATATATCCCTGAAGGTGGGGATATTCGAAGCATCATACTCAAGAAATCCCATAGAGCACTTTACTGTGTACATCCGGGTGTGAAGAAAATGTACGCAAACATGAAGAAAATTTTCTTCTGGGTAGGCGTGAAGCGTGATGTAGTCCATTCTGTCACCAAGTTTCTAGAGTTTCAACAAGTGAAGGCTGACCACCACCACCTGGCAGGTCTCCTACAACCGCATGATGTTCCTATGTCCAAGTGGGAAGTTATTTCTATGTATTTTGTTCTGGGATTGCCACTCACAACGCACAGACACAATGTCATTCTTGTGATAGTTGATAAGTTGACCAAGAGTGCTCATTTTATTCCAGTTAGAGACACTTATGATGTCACTGATGTGGCACGTGTGTTTATAAGTGAGGCCATCTGTTTGCATGGGTTACCCAAGAATATCATTTCAGATAGGGAATCTCGATTCACATCTAGGTTTTGAACAAGTTTACAGTCAGTGTTGGGAACTCAATTGAACTTAAGCACAACATATCATCTTGAAACAGATGGGAAAACTAAGAGAGTAAATCAGGTTATGGAAGACATGCTTAGGATGTATGTTATGGATAACCAAACCCATTGGGAGAAGTACCTATATTTGGTAGATTTCGCCTACAATAACAACTTCCATAGCTACATCAAAATGCCACCCTATGAAGCTCTGTATGGAAGGCCATTCAAGACATCGTTGAGTTGGGAAAGGTTAGAATACCGAGTGATAGTTGGGCCAGAATTGATGCAATAGATGGATGAACAGGTGATTCAGATTATGCAGCGACTAAAGGAAGCACAGGATAGACAGAAAAGTTATGTTAATACACATAGGACTGAACGAAGTTATAAAGTGGGAGATCAAGTTTTCATTCGTATCAGGCCTAATAAGAGTACCATTCAATTCGGGAAGGGGACAAAGTTGTCGCATCGATTTATAGGACCGTTCAAAATCCAAGAGAGAATTGGACTCGTAACTTATCATCTCATACTTCCACCCCACTTGCATAAAACTCATAATGTTTTTATGTATATGTTCTACGTCATTATGTTGTTGACGAATATCATAAACTGAATTGTAAGGAATTGCAGGTGTCAGACGTGGGAACCCTCATGGTCGAACTGTTATGCATATTGGATCGTAGGGTCTAACAGCTCAAGAATCGTCTGGTAGACCAAGTTAAGGTCCAGTGGGACAAGTATAGCCCAGGATCTGCTACTTGGGAGGATGCAAAGACCATACGACGATATCATCCCTCACTTTTTTTTATCACCTTGGAAATATGTTTTCCGAAGGTTGGGTGTATGTAATGCCACCTTTTGACTTAGACAACTAGAATTACTTAAGGCCTAATCATATTTATTTTCTATTCACTGTGAAACTATTAATGATACACTTGAACTTTTAAGACATATGAACCTATGTAAATGTCAATTCTATGAATGTTTAGCGTTATTTGAATTACGATGGATATTATGCAATCTATTTCTAACTTGAAAATTATGACATTTAAAGTTGTTGGTACGTGGATACTGGATTGAGATTATGATTAAATGCATTTACATGATGATAATGCATGGATATGTATGAGTTTGAGTTATAGAATAATCTGCAGGTCAAAAGGCTATGAAATAGACAAAGGATAATGATGATAAAAGGTTCATGACGTGAACATCGACCGAGAAACAATATGGTATGAATTTTTGTATGTGAAATTATGTTGGTTCAAATGCATTCCTATGATATGTGGACAAGTGCAGGTTTTTCAGGGGGAGAGACTGCCTATAACTGAATATACGATGATAAAATTCCTAGCAACACAGTGCCACTATATGGTCCATGGTAGAGTGTTGACCCTAGTTCTATTAGGAGGGGTGAAGGCATTTCCCACTGTGTATCCCCTGAAACCTGGAGTCATGGGAGGATGGTGTTAGCTCATGTTCCCCTAGACGTGTGATGATGATTGTCAGTTTCATGTTGGGAAAGCTTGGTCAAGAGAGTTTACACTTCCTCTTACGGGTTCTATTTGGACTTAGGTCAATATAGTTGACACTCCAAGATAGTCCAGCAGAGGAAGGATAGGGATGGAAGATGGAAGTAAGTTAGGGAGGAAGGATGAATAGAAGTAGTTGAGAGTGTGTGGGGATTTTGCCTTATAGTAGAATTTATTGTTTTCCCCTTTTTGAAATATATGTATATGTGTATATTTATAATTGCTTAACTGAACTACAATTATCTAAGTGAATGTTATTTGTGCTAAATCATTATAATTGAGGGATTTTGCGAACATTTTAAATGGTTTACTCTCTTTTATGAAATGAATGGCCTTGTTGATTGGATTGGACGCATACAGTAACTACTATAGGTGTGATAATTATTGTCATTAATACATGTGCAAGTCCTGTATGTGCTAGCTACACATGCATGTCTTGCACATGTACACTAGTATGTATAAGTGTTTTAAATTGATAATGTTGTTTATTTGAGGTGGATGTATGAATCGTGTGTCGTTACCCTTGTATTGTAAATTACTCTAACTTCGGGACAAAGTTTCTTGAAGAGTGGGTGTATGTAACAACCCAAATTGATTAATTGTTTATCATAATTTTTAATTTAAATTTAATTAGTTATTAAAATAAATTAAATGAGTTTTTTTATTATTTTATTATTAAAAGGTAGGTGAAGTAATTAATGAAGGGATAAGGTTGTTGGGTGATTAATGAGGGGGGGTCTCATTTTTGTTTTAGAAATTCTAAAAGATAGAGAAGGAGGAAATTGGAAGAAGAATTGCTTAGGGGGAACTCTCAAAGGGAATTGTTGTTGCTAGGAACTTTGGGCTCGGGGGCCAGGAAACCGCAAGGATTCCTGGAGCTAGGGAGTCAGAGAGGTTGTTCCTAGTTGGCTGGGAGGTTAATATTCAATTGAGCGGTTTGGGAAAGCACAAGAACAAGTGAACCAAGGGTTGAATCAACCAATTTGCAGGTGGAAGTATGTATTTTACTAGTTGGTCAGTCATCATTATGATATTTTTATTATGTTGTTATCATTAATATGTTTCTATGTTGTTGTTATTATGTTGTTGTTGTTGTTGTCATTATGTTGTTATTATTAATATGTTGTTGTTGTTTATTCCTGGTATAAGAAAATAATTAAATAAATTCTAAGCTAAATTCAATCATTGCAGTAGGATATTACAAACAACATTTATTTATTTTTGAGTCCTAAAATAGTTAGGATTTACAATTTGACACTATTTTAAAAGAAGCAAAACAAGTTGATATGAGCTTGGGTGAGTTGGAACAAGTTGAGATGAGCTAAGACGACTTGATATGAGTTCAAATGACCTAAGATGAGCCAAGACAAGCCAAGGTGAGATAATATGAGTCGAATTGATTTGAGTTAAGTTAAGACGGGTCGAGATGAGATCAAATGAGTTGAGACAAGCTCAGTAAAGTGTAGTTGATGAAAGACTCTCTTGTTCTACTCCATAGTAGCTGAGACAATGATGGGGTAGTTGCGAGTTAGCTAGAGATGATATTATTTAGATGATCCTGAAGGAGTGGGAAGTCGAATGTGACCCAAATAAACTATAAATTATTTAGTTGGTGTAATAGATAACTTGTTATGAGATGAGGCACTTGGTAAAGTGAATTGACATTTGGTTCTTAGTGTATTGTATAGTTGTTTGAGGCATTATTTTATGTGTTTGTCCTCAAAGTTGGTTGTGTACATTTCTCTATATTGACTATTGGTCACTATCAGCTGAATTGGGGTTTCCTACTATACATGTTGTTATTGGATAAATCCGTAAGTGCGGACACAAACCGATCTCCCTAGATCCACCTAAATCTAGAACAAATCAAGACAGAATAATACTCTTTCCCTAGATTTAAACTATTGAATGAACTAGGAAGCAAAAGTCATGAACATACCTTATGATCGCTTACTTTGGTCTTTGTTGTTCCAGCTTCGCTCCAATGCTCTTGTGCAGTCAAGACCAGGACAGCTCAAAACAATCGAAGTGAAGACAACTTAATATATTCAACAGTTAATCTATGCATATGATCAAGGAATTATACAATAAAGTAGACTTAGCTTTATGGGAAAGGGACATATTACTGTATTATATTGATGGAAAGCAAAGATTACAACCTGAGCCTTGATGTTGCAAACCTCATTTCAATGGCCCTTGGCTCTGACACACACACTTGCTCACTTGCATGAAGAAGATCAACCACTTTTGATAACCTTGTTGGAGTTCTTAGCTGCTGTAGCATCAGTCCTTCACACAATCTTTCACTAATTCTCCAATGTCTTCTTAACCTTGTTTGTTTCTAACTTTTTCCATGAGAATTCACTCAATATATAGGAGAGAATGAATTGGTTACTTGGATAAGAATGATCCCAAAATATCAGGAAATCCAATACTTAGATAACCATTTGAATGCCATCTCATCCTTCTAGAAGATTCCCTTCTAGAAGCTTCGATAATTCATCTTTTTCCCTTCTTTAGAAAGTGTTCGCACCCTAGCAGTTATACACAGTGCGAACTTCTCGCACCCTGGCTTAAGGCAGCCTGTGAGAATTATACATTCTCGCAGGCAACTATACTAACAGCCTGCGAACCTTCTTCAAAAATGATATTTCTGGAAAGAGAAGAAAGTAAGTTTTCTCAGGAGAAAGTTCTAATGAAGAGCCTGAGTACACCATAATCAATACATCATCATGACGACCAAAATCATGGGTAACAGAATGCCCCCCAAAGTCTGAGATTGAAACCAGTGACAGTCGATAGACTTTGTAAGTTGCATGTGTGTGTCAAGAACCGGAAGCACATCTAATCGGGAACCTACGAACACCCAAGCATCTGCAGAATATCATATATACCAATTCTGAGGTAGGCATTCCCATACTCAGATCATAGACTGGTGACATTATAGACATAGGTCATGGCCACCAATCATACATTGTGGATCCATGCCGTCAAAATATAACATAGCCACTGGAATACACTGTGGATCTATGCAAGAAATTTCAAATCAAGACGACATAGTCACGAAACATACACAGTGGATCTATGTGTCACAAATTATACATACTCCATCGCAACCTGGATCACAAAGATAATATCCAGGGTCTTCAATCTCGTCGCCCAAAGTACGAATCTAACCATGTGATTACATGTGTTGAAGTCGAACATGGTAGAAACCACTTGATTAGCGGTCAATGATAAAACCGTTAACAAGTGCGAGGGAAATCACCATTGATGTCAATGACTCCCCAGGTACCATAGTACAATCCATCGAGTGTGAATAAATGAGTTGATTTCGAACATCCAATGGAATCTTTCGATCAGGGGTCAATGATGTAAACCCACTGTCAAAAGCGAGGAAACTTGCCATTGAGGCATGCAAGCTTCAAGGTACTAAATAATTTCTAAGTCTTGATTCCGGATAATGAGCTGAAGTCGACGGAACAAAA
>ML808444.1:37005-59830 GCA_009831015.1 Picea engelmannii
TGGTTCGGTCCCATCACGGGTCTGTCAATGTTTGTTTAACGAGTCCAGAGATAGTAAACTCGAAGGTTTTTCAAGATTATAGAGTTTGGAAAAACACTTAAAAGAGAACTCTCTCAGTTCCTTTTTCGTAATATAGTCTGGACAAGACCGAAAAAGAGATAAATTATCGCTCACCAGACGCATATTTCAAATACTTTAGCGAGCGTGAAAATAGCAAGGTCGCTCGGCGATCTTTTCATGTTTAGAGAGTCTAAAAAGAGCTTAAAGAGAACTCCAGGGGGGTTCCTTTTTCGTATAACCTTATTGAGCCTGAAAAAGTGATAAAACTATGCTCGATCACGTTCTCATATATTTACGAGCGTAAGAACGGACAAAAACGATGCTCGAGGTTTTATGTAAAAACCCTAAAAACAATCAAAAACACGCCATAACGAAGAAAAATATGGCCATACCCTTGTTTAGTTATCAATGTCATCACACCTGCAAGTCATTACACTCATCTTGATATTAGGGATTAGGTTTAAACAATAGATAAGCATAAAAACTCAAAAATGACATAGTAAAAAGTAACTTAAATGAGTAAATAACCATTTTTACCATATCATTTCACATTTTCACTATTGAGCTCCAAAACCCCCTTTTTACCCTCTGAATTCGGCGTTGATTTGCGAGAGCTACAAGAGATCATTTGACGAGTCGTCTGCAGCATTTAGGTAAGCCATTCATTCTTGACATCTTCATGGTTTAAATTTTGAATTTCATTGGTTAATTTTTTGGTTTCAAGTTGTTTTTTGAACTCTACTTGCGCATTGAAATTCTCGCAGGCAACCCCTACGGGACCTGCGAGAATGATGCGTTCTCGCAGGTGAGCCTTGAGCCACCTGCGAGGTGTTCGCACTGTGTAAATGAGTCACCTGCGAGAACCGCGGAACTCAAAAAATTTTAAAATATTTAGCCAATGAAAAAGATTTAGATCATGAATAAAATCATTAATCCTCCTTTTATGTTCCTTGTGCAGATAAATAGTTACACTATGGTGCTTGAGTGGCGGGAAAGAGAACACGAAGAGGATAATGCAAATGTCGAGAATCATCCTCCCACCATAGCAGCATTGAGAGATTGTGGGCTCTTAAAATACTTCCGCATTCCTGGAATGAGGGCTCAGGTCAGACTTCTAGAGTACTTGATTCGTATGTGAGACCCAGACCAACAGGTTTTTCATGTGGGAGCTCACATCCTGTCCATCGATATAGAGGACATTTACTTTTTGACCGG
Organism: Picea engelmannii; assembly: GCA_009831015.1. Taxonomy (NCBI): domain Eukaryota; kingdom Viridiplantae; phylum Streptophyta; class Pinopsida; order Pinales; family Pinaceae; genus Picea; species Picea engelmannii. The sequence goes on from ML808444.1 coordinate 38,281, forward strand.
ATTGTCCCGGTATGGATACTATGTCAGCCTGACCGGAAGCAGAGGTGGCGGGCTAAAAATGAGTGAGTACTGCAATCAATACTGTGTACCTGAGGCTGAAAGCAAAAAGGGAAAAGTGGTTATCTGGGGGGTACAAGACTTGACCCTTCGCACTATCCTTTTCACGATAGCTCGGATGGCTGGGAGTTCATCTCCTCATATGGCATTACAGAGCTACTTCTAGTACGCCATCGAGTGTACTGAGCCCCAAGTATTCAACTGGGCGGATGTTGTGCTTCGCAGTATCAAAAAACAATTAACCAAATGCAGGCGGGGTGATCTGAAGCAATTCGGGTATGGATCGTTATTGGTATCCTTCTTCCTCGAGAGAGTCCCCGTCTTTAGATTACAGGTTGAGTGGCACATACCGGGTCCCAAGGATCCTAGGATGTTGAGGTGGTGTCGGCTCATGGCCCGGCACGTGGAAAGACCAATCGTCAAGTATGACGATATTTTCTTTGACTGGCTCCAAAACCAGATGCTGATGGTCGATGACTATGCTTATGTCGGGTTGGATTTCCGAGGAGATCCGAATTTGGCATTGCCTGAGGACGCTCAGTGGAGAGACCTTGGTAAGAAATACCTGCATTTTCTCTTTTTAAATGTTTTTTGAATTTTTATCATATTCAAATGTTTTTGTTTTATATATTTATCCGAAGACTAACACAAAATGTTCTTTGATAACACAGATGTTGGACCGTATAGACCTCCTGGCACTTCTCCTATCCAGTGACGAGGAGAGGTAGTAGCAGCACCACCACAGTATGCCGAAGATTATCAGGTGGTGGAACAGAATTTAGAGGGCTTGACAGCGGACATTCCAGATATGACTCTGGAAGAGGTTCCACGACGTGATCAGCGTCACACTGTAGGGGTATCAGCAGCTATGATTCAACTGCTCCGTAGGGTTTCTAGGGCAGTCGTGTGTTACCATGAACGTCATCCATGATGTCACTTTGTAGAAGCTATAGGATTCATTTTTTGATATTTTGGTCTTCGGACAAACTTTTGTAAAAAACAAACTATTTTGATCGTTATATATACAGATGGCTTCTACCGGTTTACTTTATATTGTGTGAATCTTAATGTGTTTGATTTATAAATAGTTCAAATGTATGTCCAATACATAATTAGCCAATGCATCTGTTAATGTATTAAGACGTCTAGGAATATGTTGATATTCAATGTGATCAAAATAACGTTCCAAGAGGCGAATTCACAAATACACCCGTAACAAAGTAGGACTTTGAATAGAGTAGATATTACTTAGCTGTAGTACTACCAGCTGTGAGTCAAGTCGCACAACCAAATGACGAATTCCGAGTGAGATAGCATCAACCAATAATTCAATAACGGCGCTATACTCTGCAATGTTGTTGGTTGCACGGCCAAGACATATACCTCATAAAGATACAAGTTCATTTGTTGGGGCATAGATTGCCCACGCAGTGGAAGCTAGGTTCCGAGTACTACGGCTAGCACCATCAGCGAAGCCAATATAAGGTAGCGAATACTCCGACATCTGGAAATCAAACACAACGTCACATAAGGGCAGAGACCAGATAACATTAAAAGCAAACTAAAGTAACACACACAAAGTATGATACATAAAATACAAGTACTTGTGCACAAATGATTTATGCATAGTACTTCTTCAAGTACAACCCATTCCTGGGTTCACTCAAAGGGATACCATCGTAATCGACCAGCTCATATGCTCCTTTTTCCAAAACTCGGTGAACAATATAAGGACCTCGCCACATTGGTTCGAATTTCCCAGCTCCTAACGCATCTCGATCCTGTTCATAGAGAAGAACAAGATCACCTTCAGAGAAAACGCGAGGCTTGACATGCTTGTCATACTGTGCCTTGACACGTTTCTTCTGGGCTTCTATTACTAGAGTGGCGTCACGTCGAGTTTCGTCTAATTGCATCAAATACAATAGACGTTCTTCTTCAGCAGAAGTATTGGGTAAGAGTTCGACAGCTAGCTTCAGAGAAGGTATCTCGCATTCTATTGGAAGAATGGCTTCCACACCATAGACTAATCGAAAAGGCGTAAACCCCGTAGTGGATTTAACAGATGTCCGATATGCCCACAATGCCGAAAACAACATCGTGTGCCAGCTTGTTTTATGAATTCCTATCATCCGTCGAAGCATCGTTATAAGAATTTTGTTGATTGCTTCGACCTGGCCATTAGCTTGCAGATAATAGGGTGTTGAGTTATCATGACGAAGACCCTACTTTTCCGTAAGTTCCGACATCATAAAATTCCTAAAATGACTACCGTGATCAGTAACGATAGCTTGAGGAACACCAAAACGAGCTATGACATGGTTAAAAAGAAACAACGCTGCAATCTTTCCAGTATTATCGAATGTTGGCATCGCCTCGGCCCATTTTGTAAAGTAATCAACAGCTACAATGATGTAACCATGCCCCCCGGCCGAGTGAGGGTGACATGTCATGAAATCAATGCCCCATTTTGCAAAAGGACCAACTGAGACCACAGGATGAAGAGGAGCAGGATGTGACCGAATTTTCTGATTGTAGGTCTGGTAGGCATGGCATTTCTGAACAGCAGTAATGCAGTCATTGAAAAAGGAAGGCCAAAAATAACCTGCGCGTAAGATCTTCTGGGCAGTAGCATACCCAGACATATGACCACCACATGCTCCGGAATGGCAGTCATTCAGAGCTTTCTCAGCCTCATCAAACGTTAGACAACGTCGAAAAACAGAGTCAATTCCCCGACGGTAAAGAGTATCCCCGAGGATAATGTATTGACGTGCTTGATAACGGATGCGACGTCGTTCAGTACTGGACAAAGCAAGCCGAAAAGTCTAGGTTTGGAGATATATAATGATATCTCCATACCAAATATCGTCAGTACTAATTAGGAAAAGAGATTCATCTGGTAATGAATCTACTGCTACATTTTCCGTGGCAGAGTGAGGAAAATCGCATATCAACTCAGCAAAAACTAAGGATTTCTTAGACGTGGCGCGATCGAATTCCAAGTCGAACTCCTGGAGTATGACAATCCATTTGGAGTATTTTCCCCCTAGCAATTGACGTGTCAAATTTTGTTGCATAGGGTTGCAATGAGAAATCACTGTAGTTTTCCGTGAGAGGATATAATGTCGAAAGCGTTGAACAGCTTGAACGGCAGCCAAAGCCAGTTTTTCAACATGTTGATACTTGATTTCAGTTGATGTGAGACTTTGACTCAAGTAATAAACAACATGCTCGTCGCCCTTATCATCCTCCTGGACTAGAACCATGCCAATAGTATACTCAGACGCAGCAAGATACAGAAAATAATCACGACTATAATCAGGAGGAAAGAGAAGCGGAGCTCATGTGAGGGACAACTTCAAAGCCTCGAAAGCATTGTTGGCCACGGTATCCCAGACGAACTCGGAATATTTCTTTAGTAATCGCGTAAAACCACGAGTAATCTCGGCGTAATTAGGGATGAAACGACGAAGAAAGTTTGCTTTCCCCTACAAACTTTGCAACTGGCGCAGTGTAGAAGGAGGAGGGAGATTAAGAATTGCCTCAACCTTAAGTGGATCCACCTGGATCCCTTGACGTGAAACAATGAAACCTAGAAGACGGACGGATTACTTGGATAAGAATGATCCCAAAATATCAGGAAATCCAGTACTTAGATAACCATTCGAATGCCATCTCATCCTTCTAGAAGATTCCCTTCTAGAAGCTTCGAGAATTCATCTTTTTCCCTTCTTTAGAAAGTGTTCACACCCTAGCAGTTATACACAGTGCGAACTTCTCGCACCCTAGCTTAAGGCAGCCTGCAAGAATCATACATTCTCGTAGGCAACTATACTAGCAGCCTGCTAACCTTCTTCAAAAATGATATTTCTAGAAAGAGAAGAAAGTAAGTTTTCTCAGGAGAAAGTTCTAATGAAGAGCCTGAGTACACCATAATCAATACATCATCATAACGACCAAAATCATGGGTAACACATGTGTTGTTATGCTCTTGACATATTTGTGTGTTGATATCTCACTATAGCTATGATTTATGGTTTGTGGATATTTGGAGTGACATTTGGAAAATTGGTTAAATACGTTATTTTTTGTACTTGATGATTTGAGTATATTTGTGCATATTTTATATTGAAGGAAATTCAGATTTCCATAGCATTTAATTGTTTGATCAAGACAATTGGTTTAGGCGCAATTTGGGTGAATTGAGAAATTGGTGGTCAAATGTAATCAGCAAGGTCAAACTGGTGCCACAGGTGGCTAGATTACCCAACTAGAACACAACAATTGAAATAAGATTAAAATTTAGGAAAAAGTGGAAAATGTATAACATAGTATAAACCCCCAACCATCTCAAACAAATGCACAGCTTCAACACCAAAAGGGTGGATGGTGTGGGGTGAAGATGTTTACACAAATGCACACCTTCACACCCCACTACCCTCCCTCCCAAGGGGTCTATTGTTACCAATGATTTTGGTCGTCATGATGATGTATTGATGATGGTGTACTCAGGCTCTTCATAAGAACTTTCTCCTGAGAAAAGTTACCTTCATCTCTTCCCAGAAAACTCATTTTTGAGGAAGGTTCGCAGGCTGCTAGTATATTTGGGTGCGAGAATGCTTGATTCTTGCAGGCTGCCTTAAGCCAGGGTGTGAACTTCTCGCAATGTGTTGAACAGCTAGGGTGTGAACTCTTCCTAAAGCATGGAAAAAGATGAATTCTCGATGTTTCTAGAAGGGAATCTTCTAGAAGGATGGGTTGGCATTCTAATGGTTATCTTAGTACTGGATTCCCTGATATTTTGGGATCATTCTTATCCAAGTAACTAATTCATTCTCTCCTATATATTGAGGGAATTCTCATGGAAAATATTAAGCAAGATTCATTGGAGAATTGGTGAAAGAATTGTGTGAATGACTTAGCTGAACAGCAGCTTGGAGACTCTAGCAAGTCTATCAAGAGGATTTGATCTTCTTCATACAAGGATTGATCAAGTGTGTGTGTCGGAGCCAAGATCCATCGAAAGGAAGTTTGCGACATCAAGGCTCAGGTTGTAATATTTAATTTCCATTAATATGATACAGTGGCATGTCCCTTTCCCATAAAGCTATTTCCACTTTATTGTGTAATTCCTTGATCATACACATAGGTTGACTGTTGAATATATTGTGCTATCTTCATTTTGGTTGGTTTGTGTTGTCTTGGTCTTGAGTTCACGAGAGCACTGGAGCGAAGCGGGAGCAACAAAGACCCTAGGAAGCGATAATAAGGTATGTTACTTGTTCATTCCTCCTAGTCAATTCAATGGTCAAAACTTAGGGAAAGAGTCGTGTCCTATCCTGTTTTGTTCTAGATCCAGGTGGATCTAGGGAGATCTGTTAGTGTCTGCACCTACCGATTAGTCCGATAACAAAATTGGCGACTCCATTGGGGATCATCCCATTTTCTTTGCGGCTTTTGGTGTTTTTTTGTGGCCATTTGCTCTAGTTTTACTTTTCTCATTTCCTATCAATCTCTGAGTCTTCAGGATATCCTGATAGACCCTCTGGGTCCAGAGGCATTTTCTAATTTTGCTTCATTTTCCAAAAATTTGACTAGTTTCAGAGGTTCTCGCACTGCACTTCACTGTAGCCTGCAAGAATCATTAGAGTTAACACTCTGCCTTTAGGTTCAGTGCGAGGTTCTCGCACCCTGCTCAAGGGTCACCTGCGAGAATTAGTGATTCTCGCACTGTGTAGTATTGCCAGCCTGCGAACTCATTTTTTCAAAAATTTGGATTTGAGTTTTGGCATCTTCAACTGCCTAGATCAGTCTAGGTGCCTCATAAGAGTTTCTTGGACCATTGATTGATTTCTTTCTTGTCTTCGTTTGCATGCATGAACAGTCTTAGGATTTCAAGGCTCTTCTTGTCACTTTTGTCTTGACTTTCGTTTATTGACTTTTCTTGGCAACACTATACTCTCTGATTTCGGAATCTAAGTGTGTTTGATTAGTTAAGGACCAGTGATCGGTTGAAAGTTGAGTTTTCTTGGTCTTTATCATTTGCTTATTGTTTGAAAGATCATTTTTCTTATGCGATTGAAAAGACTATATTGGTTTGGTTTTTATTTTTGTTTTCATTGAAAGAGTCGATTGGTTTTTTATCATTGCTTGTTCATTTGGCTTTTGCTTTTCTGTACTCTCATTGAAAAGTGAGGGTCCTTTTTTAAAAGTGAACAAAAGTTTTTATTTCAAAAAATCTTTTTCGTCTTCGAAAACATTGAAAATCAAATTGTTGAAATTATTGAAAAAGACACAATAGAGAATTGTCATTTGATGTGTGATTTGTTGCATTTGCATTTTAAAGGAAATTTTGCATTGTAGTTCAAGGTTGATCTGGAAAACTTTCTCTCTCTCCCATACATAGGATTCATTGAACGAAAAGTGATACATTTCATTCTCATCCTTGCATTGTTGGGTCAGAGTCATACAACATAAGTTTCACCTCTGTTTCCTTTGAGTAAACAACAGCTCTTAATAACACTGCGTAATCATAAAATTTATCTAGTAACTCTTTTCTAGGGCTCTATTACACCAACATTTAGCTAGGCTAGCGCTTTGGAGTAGGAAGAAAGATATACTCTCCAAAAGCTCAAAAAACACAATAGCATCTTGTGTTAGGGAGTGTCAAATTCCATTTGCAACATCTTGTCCTGAGAAGCCCTTCTCACACAAAGGTCAAGCACGAGGTCGCATTGATATTAATAGAGCTACTCACCCTGCTTTGTTGATATCAGTGTAGAGATTTCACGTATTACGAGGATCACTCGGAGGTATACCCACAACGATGAGTGGAAGCCTTTTGAGTTGATTTCGGGCTAGATACCCTGCCCTTGCGTGTGGATCAGACTGTCGATTGTTCCCCCAGGCTTTATTGTTGTTGGTGGTGACCTTAGTGGCCTATCTTTCTAGGTTCTTACCCGAGGTGACTGTGGAGGGGAAAGTCTTCACGGTACCTGGAATTGACGTTGACCAGACTCACTCGAGCTCCTTGGAAGGTATACCCACGATTATGTGTGGGAGCTTGCACCAGGGTGTAAGTCCGTTAAGCAGGTCGTCAGCGTAACTTTTCCACCCTAGCCTAGCCCCTTCTCGTCTTGTTGTTGCGACGTTGGATTTCATCACCAACTAGTGGCTTCGAAATTAGAAGGTCTTGTTTGTTTAGTGTTGCTTCCTAGATTTTGTTTACTAGCGCATGTTGTCTGTTTCTCGAAGTTGACCATAGGATTTTCTTCACGAAGTTTGTCACTCATTTACAATAGCTCCTCCACGTCGTTCACGTAGAATGCAAGTTTTATCTCCAGAGCATCTGGAAGGTTCTCAACCCTTGCCTACAAGTACACCTGAGGGATCTCCTCGGTAAGGTGAAGTCACAGTCGTCACCACCTCACAAGTGGAACGAACTGACTCTCTAGAACATTTTCGAATTACTAATACTCGAGAGGACTTTCGACATCACCCTGATTCCGAGCAACCATTTATGCAACTAAATTCTTTCGGAGAATTAGTTGTTACATCTTCTGGATCACCAGTTGGACCCTTTCCCGGCATAGAAGGCCAAGATCTTTTTTGGTCTACAGGTGTTTTTCGATGGGACCTTTTTGGCCCCGGTTCACCTGTCATTTCTGAAATCAACCCGCCTGTGATTTTCGAAATCTCTAGTACAGAGACAGTACCGGTGACTACCGCTTATCACTTTACCGTCCCTACCGAAATGGCCCATCTCACAGCTACTACGAGTGTTCCAACTGGGTTCACTATTGTTAGTCTTGCTCCTATCAACACACCGCGAACGCCCAACATCATTCTGACACTACCACCTGGATACCGTGCATTGAATACTTCTATTCCTACTCCTACGCAAACTCCATCCGGCTCTCCTAGTGGTCATTTTTCTTCTGGGCACTTTCTTCCCGGTTTTGTTCCAACACTCCCTCAATTTCCTTTTGGAGGACCTTCTTCATCTTCTACTGGCAATCCTAATCCTAGTGGTGTTATTCTGTCATTCACTCCAACTTATCAATTTCTGGTTGGTGGCCAGTCTCATCAAGGTAGTATCACACAACCCCCTCTCAGTTGGCAACTTCCAATTGGCACACCACCTTCAATGGGAGGACCGACCCCACCTTATGGGAAAAACATACCTCCATCTTTGGCCCAGTATTGGAATCAGTTGATCCAAAATCCTCCTCAATCGACTGGGGGTCAGCAGTTTCCAGCTGCATCTGTAACACCCCCTAGCATGGGTCAACCATATCCAGGTTCGTTCAATCCCATTTGGGGGGAGAATACTCAAACTCAAGCCCCTGTTCTAGGGTATAATCCGATGAGCTACTATCCTATCCAACCACCACCGAATATGCCTGGATCTTCACATTATATGCAGACTTCTTATGGTCCTACTGGTTTTCCGACAGGGCTTCCTCCCCAAAGCCACCAGTACCCGCAGGTGAATCGACAGTTACCTTTTCTCGCCACTTTGGATCTTCTGGATTTGTCAAGGATTTTAAATGATCCTATTTGTCACTCTCCCCAATGGCCTGTTATACAAGCCAAGCTTCCATCGGACATTCCTAAATTTGACGGCAAAGTGGGAGAGGACCCAAACAATCACATTATGACTTTTCACCTATGGTGTTCATCTAACTCGTTAATGGATGACTCTATTCGTTTACGTCTTTTTCAACGAACCCTTACCGGTTCTGCTGCGAAGTGGTATATCGAATTGCCACGAGGTTTCTTCTATGATTTCAACACCTTAGCTATGGCTTTCCTTACGCATTACCAGTTACCGATCCGTTATGACATGGGGACCGAGATTTTGACTTCCTTCAAACAAACTAAAGGCACTCATATATCTAATCGCATCCATGAGTGGCGAAGGAGACGATGTCTCATTAAAATTGAGCTCCCTGATCAGTTACTGGCAGAATCGTTTACAAAATTATTTGTGAACGAAATAGGTAAAGACATTGCCATGGGTGGCGTTGTCACAGAAGAGCAGGATATAAGTCGTGCTCAGTATCTTGACCTCATTTACTCACAAATGGGAACCCTTTACGATTTACTACCTGACTTACCTCGTCCTTATACTTCCATCACTTCAACTACTCCAGTTGCCTCGCATGCAGCTGACGGTGTGATTGGTATTGCACAAGCCCAATCACATTCTGCTTCAAGCGCAAACCCTAAATCTGCTTCTTCTAATGTTCAAAATGCTCTGTCTCCTACCACTCCCACTGGCAAGACTTCTGAGGTAAATGTCGTCCAATCTACCCCAGCCAGTAAAAACAAATCTAAAAAGGGGAGAGGCAAGAATAAGGAGGGAAAAAATAATTCTCAAGCAGAGCAAACCAAAACTACCCCTGTTGACAATCGGGATAAACGCAAACCACGATACCCTTGCCTTATCTGTGGTGATGATCACTACACAAAGGATTTTCCACGACGTGTCGAGGTCACTAAGTTCCTTCAAGGAGCTCCAAAACCACCTGCATCGGCTGTCTTGTCCCAACCCTTCCCGTCTCAACAACAGGCTCAGTTGGTCATTCATGACCAACCCTCCTCTTCTACTACATCATATGTTTTGATGTGTACTAGTGATTCTAAGCAGAACAACATTGCACTCACTCTTGAGCCAAAGATTATTCTCCCTCTAAGGAGAAGGTTGATGATTTACCCCCTTCCCTGGTTCAACCCTCTCCAGCGACTCCACCTACCAACTGTCCTCTTCATCTCGAACGACCGAGCCTCGACACAGTTCTGTGACCCCCCCCAAAGGGTGTCATTCAGAAATCGGCTTTCAATCGTCATGCTCATGTGGCCTAGAACTACAACATTGTTGAAGATCTGGCCCAAGCACCTTCTGCGATGTCAGCCCTTGAAGTCCTTCAAACTTGTCCCGCACAACAGAAGGCACTGTTGAAAGCTATCGGTGGAATTGACCCGACGGATACGAATTTAATAATCTTTGACTTGGAAGATCACATTCCAAGGTTACCCCCTCAACTTGCGTTCCAAATACAAGTTGTTGTCTCTGACAAGAACATTTGTTGAACTGTTATCGAGGAGGGTGTCTCGACGTGTATCATGTCTCTTGCTTGCTGGAAAGCCATTGACACTCCTTCTTTGAATGAATCCCATAACACTCTTAAAGCCTTCAATGGCTCTGGTTTTAAGCCCTACGGTGTTCTTCCTTCGTTGCCCATTACGTTAGAAGGCAAAACGGTCCAAGTTGAAGTGGAAGTTTTTGACGCTCCCCTTGATTATAATCTTTTGCTTAGCCGTAGTTGGATCGATTCCATGTGCGTTGTTGTGTCGACACTTTTCCGTGTAGTACGTTTCCCTCATCAAGGAAAGGTTGTTACCGTCGACCAACTTGCCTTCTTCAATTCTGATACCCGTACTGGCAACATACTGTTTATTGCTAAAACCCCACCGGGTTATGAGAACGTCAGTGTAGGCCTTCTAAAGGACTCCTCGTTAATGGGTACTTTCCTCATTCCACCATTCGATGTTCCCTACTCGTCTGTTGCTTCCATCCACATGATCTCCACCTTGACTCACGAACATCCTGCATCTCACGACCCTTGGATCGTCCCTGACCCTGGAGATCATCTTCGTTTCGGCGACGAAATGTCGTTAAGTCCGGTTGAATCTGCCTATCAGGCCATTCAATCGGCAACACCTTCTCCTCCTTCTCTTGATGAGTTGTCTCCTGATCCTTTTCGTGTTATTTTTTCCACTGACGAGATGATCATGTCCGTCATGGAGGACACCCCTTGGGACGATGGGCATCATCATTCTATCCTCTTTCTGGAGCAACACGCTCTTGAGAACTACCAACGGATTTCGACCCCGTCGACCGTTGTCGTCATCTCGACCGTTCCTGAGTCTACACACGATGTGTTTGCTGAAGGAAACTTAAGCAATATCTCACCCACGATTCCCATTGACATATCCATTAAACCTAGAATCGTCGAAAATGTCCATATTGGAGCTTCATGTTCCCCTGACGAAATAGTCACCTATACGTCCCTATTCAAAGAGTTTCATGACATCTTCGCCTGGAGTTACGAAGAAATGTCAGGTATCGACCCTGAAATTGTGATACATGAAATAAAGACATATCCTGACGCTAAACCCGTCCGGCAACGCCTTCATCCAGTTCACCCACGTAAAGCGGCTGCTATAAAGCTCGAAGTCGAGAAACTTCTGAAAGCCGGCTTTATTTATCCGGTGGCTCTCACAAACTGGGTTTCCAATCTTGTCCCGATTGACAAAAAACAAGGTACAATTCGTGTATGTGTTGATTATAGGGATATCAATAAAGCTTGTCCAAAAGACAACTTTCCTACCCCTTTCGTCGACCAGATTGTCGATGACTGTGCTGGAAGTGAAATCTTCTCTCTCATGGATGGTTTCTTCGGATATAATCAAATTAACATCGTTCCCGAGGATCAACATAAGACTATTTTTATTTATCCTTGAGGTACTTTTTCCTATCGGAAACTTCCTTTCGGTCTTAAGAACGCTGGCGCAACTTTTCAATGCGCTATGTCTTATGCTTTTCATGATATCAAGCACATCGTTCAACCATATTTGGACGATTTTCCCACTCATTCTATGCGCAGAGTCGATCACCCAACCCACCTCCGAGCCATTTTCGTTCGCTGTCGATTCTACCGTATACGTTTAAATCCTCATAAGTGCGTTTTTTGTGTGGAATCCGGTCGTCTTCTAGGTTTTATCGTTTCGCATCAAGGGATCCGAGTGGATCCTTTAAAGGTTAAGGCAATCCTTAATCTCTCTCCTCCTTCTACACTTCGCCAGTTGCAAAGTTTGCAGGGGAAAGCAAACTTTCTTCGTCGTTTTATCCCTAATTACGTCGAGATCACTCGTGGTTTTACGCGGCTATTAAAGAAGGATTCAGAGTTTGTATGGGATACCATTGCCAACAATTCTTTTGAATCTTTGAAGTTGTCCCTAACGCGAGCTCCGCTTCTCTTTCCTCCCGATTACAGTCGTGATTATTTCCTTTATCTTGTTGCCTCGGATTACACTATTGGCATGGTTCTCGTCCAAGAGGATGATGCTCACGATGAACATGTTATTTACTACTTGAGTCGAAGTCTCACGCTGACTGAAATCAAGTATCAACATGTCAAGAAACTGGCCTTGGCTTTCGTTCAAGCCGTCCAATGCTTCCGGCACTATATCCTCTCACGCAAGACTACGGTGATTTCTCATTGCAACCCTATGCAACACATTTTGACACGCCAATTGCTAGGGGGAAAATACTCCAAATGGATTGTGATACTCCAGGAGTTTGACTTGGAATTCGACCGCGCCAAGTCCAAGAAGTCCTTAGTTTTTGCTGAGTTGATATGCGATTTTCCCCATTCTACAACGGAAAATGTAGCAGTTGATTCATTACCCGATGAATCTCTTCTCCTTATTAGCACTAATGCTCTTTGGTATGGGGATATCATTATATATCTCCAAACTCAGAATTTCCGACCTACTTTGTCTAGTACTTAACGACGTCGAATACGATATCAAGCTCATCAATACATTATCCTTGGGGATACTCTTTATCGTCGGGGGATTGACTCTGTTTTTCGACGTTGTCTAACGTTTGACGAAGCCGAGAAAGCTCTGAATGACTGCCATTCTGGAGCATGTGGTGTTCATATGTCTGGGTATGCTACTGCCCAGAAGATCTTACGTGCAGGGTATTTTTGGCCTTCTTTGTTTAACGACTGCATTATTGCCGTTCGGAAATGCCATGCCTGCCAGACCTATAATCAGAAGATTCGGTCACATCCTGCTCCTCTTCACCCTGTGGTCTCAGTGGGTCCCTTTGTGAAATGGGGCATCGATTTCATGACATGTCACCCTCACTCGACCGGGGGGCATGGTTACATTATTGTAGCCATTGATTACTTTACGAAATGGGTCGAGGCGATGCCAACATTTGACAACACTGGAAAGACCGCAGCATTGTTTCTTTTTAATCATGGCATAGCTCGTTTTGGTGTTCCCCAAGCTATCGTCACTGATCACGGTAGCCACTTTAGGAATTTTATGATGTCTGAACTTACTGAAAAGTTGGGTCTTCGCCATGATAACTCAACACCCTATTATCCACAAGCTAACGGCCAAGTTGAAGCGATTAACAAAGTTCTTATAACTATGCTTCGACGAATGACAGGGATTCATAAAACAAGTTGACACACAATGTTGTTTTCGGCATTGTGGGCGTACCGGACATCCGTCAAGTCCGCTACTGGGTTTACACCTTTTCGGTTAGTCTATGGTGTGGAAGTCATTCTCCCTATCGAATGTGAGATACCCTCTTTAAAACTAGCTATTGAACTCCTACCCAACACTTCTGCTGAAGAAGAACGTCTTTTGTATCTTATTGGATTAGACGAAACTCGACGTGACGCCACCCTAGTCATAGAAGCCCAGAAAAAGTGTGTCAAGGCTCAATACGACAAGCATGTCAAGCCTCACGTTTTCTCTGAAGGTGATCTTGTTCTTCTTTATGAACAGGATCGAGATATGTTAGGAGTTGGGAAATTCGAAGCCATGTGGCGAAGTCCTTATATCGTTCAACGAGTTTTGGAAAAAGGAGCTTATGAGTTGATAGATTACGATGGTATCCCTTTGAGTGAGCCTAGGAATGGGTTGTACTTGAATAAGTACTATGCATAAAATCATCTTTGCACTAGTACTTGTATTTTTATTGTATCATATTTTTTGTGTGTTACTATAGCTTGCTTTTATTGTTATCTGGTCTCTGCCCTTATGTGACGTTGTGTTTGATTTCCAGATGTCGGAGTCTTCGCTACCCTATATTGGCTTCGTTGATGGCGCTAGCCGTAGTACTCGGAACCTTGCTTCTGCTGCATGGGCAATTTACGCCCCTACAAATGAACTTGTCTCCTTACGAGGTGTGTGCCTCGACCGTGCGACCATTAACATTGCAGAGTATAGCATCGTTATTGAATTATTGGTTGATGCTATCTCACTCGGAATTCGTCATTTGGTTGTGTGACTTGATTTGCAGCTTGTAGTACTACAGTTAAGTAATGTCTACTCTATTTGAAGTCCTACTTTGTTACGGGTGTATTTGCGAATTCGCCTCTTGGAACGTTATTTTGATCACATTGAATATCAACATATTTCTAGGTGTCTAAACACATTAACAGATGCATTGGCTAATTATGTATTGGACAGACATTTGAATCATTTATAAATCAATCACATCAATATTCACACAATATAAGGTAAATCAGTAGAAGTCGTTTGTATATATAACGATCAAAAGAGTTTTTTACAAAAAGTTTGTCCGAAGACCAAAATGTCAAAATCTGAAGCTTATAGCTTCTACAAAGTGACGTCATGGATGACGTTCATGGTAACACACGACTGCCCGAGAAACCCTACGGAGCAGTCGACTCATGGACCCTGATACTCCTACAGTATGGCGTTGATCGCGTCGTGGAACCTCTTCCAGAGTCATGTCTGGAATATCTGCGGTCAAGCCCTCCAAATTTTGTTCCACCACTTGATAATCCTCAACGTATTGTGGCGTTGCCGCTACCTCTCTTCGCCGCTGGATGGGAGAAGTACCAGGAGGTCTGTAAGGTCCAACATCTGTGACATCAACAAACAATTTTGTATTAGTCTTTGGACGAACATATAAAACAAAAACATTTGAATATGATAAAAATTCACAAAACATTTAAAAATAAAAATGTGTGTACTTCTTACCAAGGTCCCCCCACTGAGCATCCTCCGGCAGTACTAAATCCGGATCTCCTCGAAAATCCAACCTGGAATAAGCATAGTCGTCAACCATCAACATCTGTGGTTGAAGCCAGTCAAAGAATGTATCATCATATTTAATGATCGGTCCTGCTACGTGCCGGGCCATGAGCCGACACCATCTCAGCATCCTTGGATCTCTGGGAGCCGGTAAATTCCACTCCACCTGTAGCCTCAGTAATGGGACCTGCTCAAGGAAGAAGGATACCAACAAAGATCCGTACCCGAATTTCTTTAGGTCGCCTCGTCTACATTTGGTCAACTACTTTTTTATACTGCGAAGCACAGCATCTGCCCAATTGAACACCCGAGGCTCAGTACACTCAATAGCATACTGGAAGTAACTCTGTAATGCCATGTGAGGAACAGAACTCCCAGCCATTTTATCTATGGTGAATAGGATAGTACGGAGGGTCAAGTCTCGTACCCCCCAGATAGCTACTTTTCCTTTCTTTCTCTCAGCTTCGGGAACGCAGTGTAAACGACAGTACTCACTCATCTGCAGCCCACCACCTCTTCTACCGGTCAGGCTCACATAGTACCCCTGCCGTGACAATCCAGTCAAAAATTAAATGTCCTCAATATCTAAGGACAGTGTGTGGACCCCAACATGAAATACCTGTTGATCAGGGTCCCACATACGCACCAGGTACTCTAACAACCTGACTTGGGTCCTCATGTCCGGGATACGAAAGTACTTCAGGAGTCCACAGTCTCCCAAAGCAGCAATAGTAGGTGGATGATTTTCGGCCATTGCATTATCTTCTTCGTGTTCCCTTTCGCGCCATTCAAGCACCATTTTGATGGCCAATTATCTGCATAAGGAACACAAAAAGAAGGTTAGCAACTTTTTTCATGATTTGGTTCTTGTTCATTGGGTAAATTTAAAATATAAAAAAATTGAGCTTTGTGGTTCTCGCAGGTGCCCTGTGTGCACAGTGCGAGAACCTCGCAGGCTGCTCATGGGTCACCTGGGAGAATCACCCATTCTCGCAGGTCCCGTGTAGCCTGCCTGCGAGAATGGCAGCGCGCAAGTAGGGCTTGCAAAATCAACCCAAAAATGAAATTTAACCAATGAAATTGCAAAATTAAACCATGAAAGTGTTAAGGACAAAGAGCCTTCCTTACTGTCTCTAGCGGCTCGCTGAATGGTCTCTCGTAGCTCCCGCAATCTGACGCCGAACTTTGAGGGTAAAAGAGGGGTTTTTGAGATAAAATAGTGGAAAGGTAAAAATGATGTGGTAAAAAGAGTATTTACTCCTTTTTATTTACTTTTACTATGTCATTTGATTTTTTATGATTATTTATCTATTAAACCCTAATCCCTAATCTCATTTTGAGTGTAACTTTTGCAGGCGTGATGATTTTGATGGTCAAATATAGGGATACAAACATGTTTTTCTTTGTCATCGTGTGTTTTGATTGTTTTTTATGGTTTTTATATAAAACCTCAAGCGTGGTCTTCGTCCGTTCTTGCGCTCGAAAATACATGAGAACGCGATCAAGCATACTTTTATCACTTTTTTGGGCTCAACAAGGTTATACAAAAAAGGAACACCCCTGGAGTCCTCTTTAATCTCTTTTCAGACTCTCTAAACATGAAAAGATAGTCGAGCGACCTTGCTATTTTCACGCTCGATAAAGTATTTGAAGTAAGCGTCTGGTGAGCGATAATTTATCTCTTTTTCGGTCTCATCCAAACTATTTTACGAAAAAGGAACTGAGAGAGTTCTCTTTTAAGTGTTTTTCCAAACTCTATAATCTTGAAAAACCTTTGAGTTTTCTATCTTTGGACTCGTTAAACAAACATTGACAGACCCAAAATGGGACCAAACCACTCCTTCTTAGGGTTCGTTAAACATACTTCGAGGGACTCGTCCGAAGGATGATCTTACATCAACAAGCATATGTTATCCTCCTCAAGCTTACGTAAAAATAAAGAGGTACTCGCCAGAAATGGTGGGAAAAAATTTGGGAAAGGGATATGTTATCATCTTCGTATTGATTGGCAGTAAGTGTCGCTCTTGAACATGACACCCCCTATTCATCATTTGTAGCCAGTTTGGGAAATCCATTTGTCTCTCATTCGATTTGCTACAAGGTCATTCCCTGTGTCGTCTTTGAGTCAATGCTACCAAATCAATGGTCGTGTCATTCATATGTTCAAAAGAAGTCCATTTGAAACCTATATTGAGTCGGCCATCTATAGTTATCCATTCTCTCTGTGTCGGCCTTCCCTGTGTCCAGTTCAATTTACATCATACTCTGTTTCACCTTCAAAATCTGTGACTTATTTCGTGTCATTGATGGGGGATACATCAAGGCCCTCCTGTGACGAGTTTTGTTCCGTCGACTTCAGCTCATTATCCAGAATCAAGACTTAGAAATTATTTGGTACCTTGGAGCTTGCATGCCTCAATGGCAGGTTTCCTTGCTTTTGACATGGGTTTACATCATTGACCCCTTATTGAAAGATTCCATCGAATGTTCGACTTCAACTCATTCATTCACACTCGATGCATTGTACTAGAGTACCTTGGGAGTCATTGACATCAATGGTGATTTTCCTCGCACTTGTTAACGGTTTCATCAATGACCGGTAATCAAGTGGTTTATGCCATATTCGACTTCAACACATGTAATCACATGGTTAGATTCATACTTTGGGCGATGAGATTGAAGACCCTGGATATCATCTCTTTTGTCCAGGTTGCGATGGAGTATGTATAATCTGCAACACATAGATCCATTGTGTATGTCTCGTGGCTATGTTGTCTTAATTTGAAATTTCTCGCATAGATCTACAATGTATTCCTAGTGGCTATGCTATATTTTGACGGCATCGATCCATAGTGTATAATTGGTGGCCATGACCCATGTCTACAATGTCATCAGTTTGTGATCTAAGTATGGGAATGCCTACCTCAAAATTAATATATATGATATTCTGCAGATGCTTCATTGTTCGCAGGTTTCCGATTAGGTGTGCTCCTGGTTTCCAACACACACATGCAGCTTACAAAGTCTTTCGGTTGTCACTAATTCCAACCTCATACTTTGGGGGGCATTTTGTTACCCATGATTTTGGTCGTCATGATGATGTATTGATGATGGTGTACTCAGGCTCTTCATAAGAACTTTCTCCTGAGAAAAGTTACCTTCATCTCTTCCCAGAAAACTCATTTTTGAGGAAGGTTCGCAGGCTGCTAGTATATTTGGGTGCGAGAATGCCTGATTCTCGCAGGCTGCCTTAAGCCAGGGTGTGAACTTCTCGCACTGTGTTGAACAGCTAGGGTGCGAACTCTTCCTAAAGCATGGAAAAAGATGAATTCTCGATGTTTCTAGAAGGGAATTTTCTAGAATGATGGGTTGGCATTCGATGGTTATCCTAGTACTGGATTCCCTGATATTTTGGGATCATTCTTATCCAAGTAACTAATTCATTCTCTCCTATATATTGAGGGAATTCTCATGGAAAAGGTTAACCAAGATTCATTGGAGAATTGGTGAAAGAATTGTGTGAAGGACTTAGCTGAACAACAACTTGGAGACTCTAGCAAGTCTATCAAGAGGATTTGATCTTCTTCATACAAGGATTGAGCAAGTGTGTGTGTCGGAGCCAAGAGCCATCGAAAGGAAGTTTGTGACATCAAGGCTCAGGTTGTAATATTTACTTTCCATTAATATGATATAGTGGCATGTCCCTTTCCCATAAAGCTATTTCCACTTTATTGTGTAATTCCTTGATCATACACATAGGTTGACTATTGAATATATTGTGCTATCTTCATTTTGGTTGGTTTGTGTTGTCTTGGTCTTGACTTCACGAGAGCACTGGAGCGAAGCAGGAGCAACAAAGACCCTAAGAAGCGATAATAAGGTATGTTACTTGTTCATTCCTCCTAGTCAATTCAATGGCCAAAACTTAGGGAAAGAGTCATGTCATGTCCTGTTTTGTTCTAGATCCAGGTGGATCTAGGGAGATCTATTAGTGTCCGCACCTACCGATTAGTCCGATAACATCTATGCAAATGGACCCTCCGCCTCCCCCCCCGATAGGTTGGGTGTTTATGCAAATGCACACCTAACTTCATCCCCTGTGTAGGATGGGTGGTTATGCAAATGCACACCTACCTTCATCCCCATGGAGGGTGGGTGGATAAGAAAATGTGTGCCTTCACTCCCTAGGAGAGTGGGTGGTGGGGAGGGGAGTGAAGGTGCATATGAAAATGCACACCTTCACCCCCAAGCCCACCACCCACCACCCACCCTCCCTATGGTATACACAAATGCACACCTTCAAACCCCTATATAACTCCCCTTAGGGCTAATAATAATGTGATGAGAAAAGAAGGTTTAAAAGGTGATAGATACAACAACAAGGACTTGCATGGTCAATGAAATTGAGGTGCTATTAATACCCCCACATGGGTTCAAGTCTCTCCAATGTCATGTTTTCCTCTTATGAGCAACTTGTGCTTGTGTTTACGATTGGGTCAAGTGGGAGTCTTGGATGAGTTTGGTGGAGTAAATACCACCACTTGTGACCTCTTAGGACAAGGTTTCAGATTTGAATGTTGTAAGGAAGTTAGATTATTTATAATAATCACATATTGGGAAATGATAAACTTACTACATTAAGATAAAAGGACGTTTGTCAATAAGTGAAGTATAGTGTGCAAATACGTTAATCGAGGCTTAATTGGTTAGTAAAGTAATGGTGGTGTTATTTCCCACTAATGTTCAAAATGTTATAGAGTCATTCTTCCATTAACACGACAATTATTATTGAGCTCGGTGCAAGTCCTAAGCAAATTTAATAAAATAAATCCTCTAATTATGACACTTTAACCAAATGTTTGCTTTTGCAAATCCACTTACTTGATTCACTGGCATCTATCTTATATGCACCACTTAGCACTTTTCATAATTTTTTTAAATAAACAGTGTTACATATCATCATCAAAATCAGCTCATAACTTCATTTCAAAGCCCTATGCTCATAGTGGTTCGAACCTAATTTTTTAGCATGACAACACTTGTTCTTAATCACTAAATCACAACATAGTGAACATTTCTTTTTTATAAAGAAAAGATGCATAATACTTTTTCATTATTATATTTTTTACTTAGTTTCATTTTTGTTGCAGTAGAGGGCTTGTAAGTTTTATGAAAACATGGTATTGTTATGTTGTAAGTTTTATGAAAACATGGTATTGTTATGGTGTAAATTAAAGTTCAAATTTTTAAGAAAATAATATATATACTTTTTATAATATATTTTAAAAATAAAATAAAATTATTAAAATTATTATTATTAACAATAAATTAAATAATCACATATTATAAAATTAAAATTATAAAATTATTATTATTAATAAATTGAATAATCGTATACCATAAAATGCAACATGATAACTCATCTTTAAATATATTAAAAATATTTAACATATTAAAAATCTTAAAAACTATTCTATATTTATCAAATTGTGATTGAAAGGTTGAGATGAACATCATACACTAACCACCCAAATTCAAACTTCAATATACTTAAAACCTTGAAATTCAAAATATAAATCAAAATTGACGCATTCCTTTATTTATAAAAAAACATACACCAACAACCCAAATTCAAACTTCAAAAAACATAAAACCTTCAAATTCAACATATAAACAAAAATTGACAATGATATATCGCATTCTTTTTTTCCTTGATTTCATTTTCGCCAACATTGACCCTACATTGAATCTATGGAAAATGTCAAAGTTTATAATTGCAAGTTTAAGTAATATTTGCGTTCCTTGATTTGATTTGCTCCTGAAAGGGCACTCATCATCTGCTGTTTTTTTATGGGATCATTGTACAGACCAGTTTATATTACTCTTTTAATACAAAGCAAAAAAATTTAAAGAAATAATAATAATAATTGCGTTATGTTCCACCATTCAGTGTATTCAATTATCCAAGCAACTTCATCGCATAATAGAAAATAATTATCTCCTTTAACTTCGATACCATAGGGACTATCATCATTCTATTTGACTCTTTAATTGTGAATGTGTGTATATCATTCTATTCATTCATGTATTTGATTCTTTAATTGTGAATGTGTGTATATATCATTGTAATTTTAATGTGGGATCCTTTGCAAATTGAGGTCATATTGTGATTTTGATTACTTAAGTCACTGTGTTGAAACGATAAATTTTGTAGTTTTTTTTGTTTGTTTTTGGTTTATATTTGATTGTTAATTGTGCATTATTGTGTGGTTTATTATTGAATTATTACGTGTTGATGTTTGTGTTTAATATTTTAAGTTTATTAGTGTATTATGTTTGTTTCGTAGTTTAATTATAAATTATTATTATTTTTTATGTTTTTTTTTAAATGTTGTAGTTTAAATATATTATGAATTAGTTTTTTTTCTGACTACTCAAAATAATGGAAAGTGAAATTCGTATTTTTTGTTTAGAATTTCGTAATAATCATTTTGGATTGATGAAATTGTAAATATTGACTGTTAACATTACACGACCCAATGGAAATAGGGGTATTTGAGGGTGTTGAATCCATCTTTGCATTAAAAAGAACAATTTCATGAATCCAAAATTGTAA
>ML808444.1:63536-76210 GCA_009831015.1 Picea engelmannii
CAAAACCAGTGACACCTGGAGATCCCCTGTTGGTTCCGGAGACATTGCACTTTGTCTTACCCAACTGCACGATTTCTTTCCATTGTGGATCAGAGGGGATTTCATAATCCATCATCTCTTTAATAAAAATTTCCAAGTCAATGCATGTAGCATAGGACATGGTTGGCATGCTGACCTTCATTGTTCTAAACTTGTTTAAAATTTCGAAATTTGTAGCCAAATACTCTACCAGACTCGGGCCTTTAAGACTTTCTTCCATATCTTTGAACTTAGAATTATCCATTCTGCATTGCATGAGGAGAGAGTGGTAGTCTTATTGATTGTATAATGAGCCTTTAACATCCCAAAATGATGGAAGGCCTTTGGAAAACAATTTTTCAAAAGTTTCTTTAAACTCCTGTATGTTGTGCTCCATTTGCATAGCTTTGTTCTGGACCGATCCGAGTAAGTTGTGCTTGGCAATGATCCTTCTGGCTGAAATAATCAACACAATCCTATATTTCACACCAATGGTTTGAGGTTCATCAGTTGGTACAACATTCAGTAAAGCAATAGCATTTTGGGCCCACTCCGAGGGCTTCTTTGCTAATATTTCATTTACAACAGCACATCTATTCCAAGTTGTAACAACCATGTTATCTTTCTCGTTGATAAAATTCAGGTAAACCCTGAATTTAGCAATTTCTGCAGCAATAGCGTCCCATATTACATGTTTGGCTCCCTACAATAACGTCTTGCCCTTTAACCTGGTTTTTATCTTGCTCACTCTCTCCTGCAAATCTTGATTTTCTTTGTGGAGTTGAGCCCTCTTTTCATCCTTCACTTTCATCTCATGTTTCAACTTTTCCATGTTCTCTTTGAGACTCTTTATCTCACCTGTTATTAAGCTCACCTAGGACATATCTTGGACTAACCCTTCAGTGCTTGATCCAGCCTCTGTATTAGCAGGTATAATGATTACCATGTCTGATGTCACTGCCTGCGCTAGTGACCAATGCTCCTTCTCTTTCTCCAATTGCAGCAGTTTATCCTTGTAATCGAGTGCCTCTTGTCTGAATGTTTCTTTCTCATGTTCCAATGCAGTCAATTATGTTGTCTGTGGATGATCTGTAGGTGACATCTTCAGCCTTTTCTTTAGACTTTGGATCATCTTGTCCTTTTCATCCAAAGAGGCTTTCAACCCTTGGGGACCTTCAGACTCTAGCCTTTTGACCTGTGTCATCCAGGCTTTGCTGGACACTTTTTCCTATTTCAGTTGTCCATATAGTTTTGATGCATATGTTGTTAATCTTGCAACTTTTAGAGCCAAGCTCAGATAATCAGAATATAACATGTCACTGACATTCCTATGAAATTTTACTTTGTCATGGGCAGCAATGTTTTCATAGTGCATTTTGATCTCAGATACCTTATCATCATCAGCCACTGCAATGTTAAATGTCTTTTTTTCCACATCCCTAACTGAGAGTAAGGAAGCCTTATGCTGAGAATTCCTTTCTACTTCAGGTAGAAGGTCTCTTATTTCAATGTTTTCCATACTTCCCTTCACAACGTACTGATTCATTAATTCTTCCTTGGACTGGTACACTACCCTAGGTGTTTGACCGAATATGTATTTCCTACTGCTGAAAACCTTTGTGTTGCTTTCATTTTGTGGCCTGCTTTCTGTATTGGTTTCTTCGTTCTTGGATGTAGCCTCTACCATCTCCATGCATGTTTTTCCTTTGATTTAGTCCTCTTCCAGGTCAACTACTTGAGATGATGATGTGATTTTCATTTTCTTGAGAATGTTTTGCTGGCTACTGGAATCTAGTGCTTCTAAATTGTTCCTCTTATTGTAGACACTCATTTTGGGAGTTTTGATAACCAACCTAGGGGAAGGTTTTTGTGTTGGGCTCTGCTGAGAGGCTGGTTCTATTTGTTTCATTTGATCTTGTTGCATGGTGACCTCAATCTCTGCACAGGTCTCTAGATTGGGCAACTCGTCGAATCCTTTGACATGTTCATGTTCATAGGGACCTTGTCTGCTGGCCAACCTTCTCTTTGATAGGATCTGATGTGGATCATATCTTCTCCATTGAAACTATGTGAAACCAAATTCACTGAGCTTGGATTGAATCTGGGGAAAACAGGAATTATTCTTCACCACAAAGGGACCTACCATGAAAGAAAATTTTATATTAGAAGCATTGTGTTCTTTCATAAAATACTCATTCTCTAAGATGATCCTTTGTCTTATAAAGTCCAAAGAAAAGATCCTGGGCGTCAGAAAAATTGGTAAAAGATAAGGTCCTTCCTGGTATCCATATACCCAAATCATAGTAGATTGTGCGAACAACACCCAACCTCCTACCATGCTCTCTGGATTTGGCTGTAGTGAGCTTTTCATTTCTTCCATAACTCTCAGTAGATATGAACCAAAAATGAGACTGTATACCCTAGACATAATCTTGTTGATGAAGATGAGCATGGTGATCCTTTTACACTCGGTCGAAATAAAATTAGTCTCAGGAAATGGTTTTGTTGGATTCCAAAAACATTCTCAGTAAGTGAGTGTAGTATCTGAAGTGTCTTAACGAGTTGAAGTTGACCAACTGTTGATGTATATTCTCTGCAATAAATTTGTCAAAACTGACACAGATTGACGGACCAGACAGAAAGAAAATCAACAGGAAACATAACATGACCTCTACCACAAACGTTTCATTGTCTAACCCTAAAATTTGACTTAGTAGAGAACAAACCCACTGGACTTCGATAATCATGATGCTTATGCTAGAAGGTAATGACAGACTCTCTGAATGATGTTTAGGCTTGACTATGGTCTGCAAAAATAAGGTTTTAACTTCGGGCGGACACTCTCTATAAATTGTGATCATTCTCTGTTCCTCAAAGGGCTCTGACACTGTGGGGGAGGCGTCTAGTATATTAAGAGTATGCCGAAGTGATGGATTGACTACTTTACATAGAACTTCTAACCCTAATTTATTTAAAATGAATCTTTCTCCCTGAGAATAAAACTCTTCACACCAGCTTACAAATTTGGGGAATGGAAAGACCGTTTCTACGACGTAAGGGATGATGGAGGCTAGAGTCTCTTCGAGGAAAGGTATGCACGTTCCAACATTGTCCAACAAATTCGATCTAGACACGGAAACGGGTGAGACCGTTATCTCTGTGTCGAAAACGTCAAAATATTTGTCAATTAGGGTTTCCTCCCTGGAGGAGATCCCTTGTTCATTCACGAATAAAACAACAGGATTGGCAGCCATGGTGAAGAATCCCTGTCAAGCGACCAAAAACACGAGTCTGGTTCGGTTATGATCTTTGAAATTCGATTGGAAGCTTTGCGCCAAATTTCCAAATGTTTGAATACTACAAATTATCATAGAATAATGTTGGGGGTTTCCTCCTTTTATAAGTATCTATTAACATCGAGGGTTGGAGAAAACAGTTTCAGGTGGACCGCATTTCGCCCCAATGTGCCTCTGAGGGCACCACACATCCATGATTTAAACCATGGTAGTTTTCCCCGGCCCACCCTCTATCGATCAATCCTCATGATGTTTCAATCACCAGTATAAGCTTCATCAGTTGATCGGGGTTGCTTCGGTATCTACGGTCCACGTTTTCCCAACAGATTTGGCATCGGGGGTTGGAGGAAGTGGTTTTAGTCAGACTGCTTTTTCCCTCGATGTACCTCTATGGGCTCCACGCGTCTCGTAATGAAACCACGATGGTTTTCCCCGGACCGCCCTCGATTTCTTAATCTTCGCATTAGTTAAATCTCTGATATGCGCCTCATTCATTGATCTAGGTCACTTTTAGGATCGACGATCTGTCGAGTCTTTCTCTTTACATCTCCACTATTTTTTCCATACGTCGCCAGATATAACCGAGTCCTCTGATTTATCGTATCTCCATGGCAGTATAACCCTTCACTAAAATTTTGAATCTCGGACATAATCTGGAAATTATTATGGTGATAACATTGGCTCCAACTAGGGATGTTATCCTTCTTGCGAGGTAGCAAAGAACTGTAGACTAAGTGCCTACCCATTGGGTTGTAATATTATTTGTGTGATATTAATATGTTTACCTTTATTCGTAAACTCCAAACATACTTAGCATAGCTAAGGGCCTTCACCTCGGGCTTAAACCATGTTGTTTTTATTTTGACTTTCATACGTAAAGAAAAAGAAATGAAAAGTGGCTATGTACAATGAATGGCGGGGTAATGATTTTTCAAACAACGTAATGCTTGAAGAACCTGCCATTCACAGGCTCTCCTCCGGTGAGTTCTCCATTACTTTATTCTAACAAATAGGCATTTTTCCCACGTTGAGCCATGATTTTGAACGGGCCCATCCACATGTTGTCAAATTTTCCATGTTTCCCTTTATCCTCATTTCTGGCATCCCATTTTAGCACCCAATATTTTAGTTTGAAGTCGTCCACCTTGGTACATCTGTCGAAAGCTTCTTTAATCTTGTCTTGTCGTAGCTAAGTATTATTGAAGGTCGTTTCTTTGTTCTGTTGTACATTGATGAGCTCGTCTTCTCTTCTCCTGGCGGCATTCGTTTCTGCTCCTTGTTCCTGTAACAACCTCATTAGTGGAAATCCCAATGCAGTGGGGAAGATATATTATGTACCATAAACGATTTGGAATGGATATGTAGCAATAGATCTCTTTGGAGATATCTTGTCAACCCACAGTGAATGAATGAGCTTTTTGTGCCATGCCTTTTTATTCTCTTGCAACAATTTTTTGATGATTATGACCAAGCTTTTGTTCGAAGATTCGGCCAAACCATTTCCTTGCAAGTAGTAATATGTAGAATGACCAAGGGTAATGTTTTAATCACTGTAGAATTTTTCCATCTTTTTAGACTTGAAGGCCACGACATTATCGGTTATAATCTTGATCGAGCATCCAAACCTGGACAGGATATTGTCTTCTAGGAATCAAATGATAATATCATATGTAGCTTGTCTAGTAGGAACAACCTCAATCCACTTAGTAAAATAATCTGTTGCAGTCAGGATCCATTTGTGTTGAGCTGAGGACTGTGGATTTCTCCTATAAAATCTAGGCCCATTGTCTGAAAGGAGCTTCTACTGAAATGGGCTTCAATGGCAGAGGCTGCACTTTTCCTTTCCCGTTGAAGATTTGTCATTCATAGCACTTCGAAACTTCTTTGTATACATCCGGAAAAATGCTTAGCCAATAAAATCCGGCCATCAATATTTTGTGTACAATTGTCTTCCAATAGCGATGACCTCCACAATCACCTTTATGGAACTCTCTGATGGTTTTTTCTGCTTCTTCTTCTATCAAACAACTTAGTAAAATTCCTCCTGGGTCTTTCCAATATAGTAATTAATTCACTATACAAAATTTTTCCACCTTAAGTTTCAAAAATCTAGCCTTTGTTTTATTGTATTCAGGAGGAGCTTGCATATTTTTTAGCACAAAGATAATGTCTATATACTATGTAGAGTCAAGAAATTTTTGAGATATTTGTGGAGTCACCCTTTCTTCCTCTACTGTATTCTCTGACATATCGGTAGTGAAGTTTATCCCCAAGAGTTCATAGTTTGTTTGAGCCATCAGTTTAGCAAGTCCCCGCCCTTTGATTAATTTCGTGGGCTTAATTTCAAGATCATATTCTAATAGTACTGCAATCCATTTTCCTCTCTTCCCTTCAGGTTCAGGCTGAGTTAATATGTCTTTTACTGAGTTGTTGGGAACATAAGCAGTGGTATGTGAATGTAGAATATAAACCCTGAATTCCTTCAATGCTTTGACCAAAGCATACACCTGCTTCTCCATGATTTCATATTTCATAGGAGCATCTCTCAATGTCTTACTGTAGTATGTTATGGGCTTCTCAAAATTTTGGTCATCCTTCCGATGTAATACTCCTGCAATGGTATGCTCAGAAGCGAAAGAGAATAGTATGAAATATTTCTCAAAATTTGGACTAGCTAGAACAAGAGCTTTTGTCGATGCTACCTTGATGTCTTCAAAGGATTTTCTAGCCTCAGGGATCCACTTGATTTCATTTCCCTTCTTTAACATGTTGGTGATATTCTTTATGATTTCAGCTAAATTAGGAATGAATCTCCTCAGAAAATTTACCTTGCCCAGGAAAGATTGTATTTCTTTTTTTCTTCTGGGTATGGCAATCTTCAAGATGCCTTCCACTCTGCTGGGATCTACCTTTATCCCTTCCTTTGAAATAATATGTCCTAAGAGTTTTCCTTCTTCCATGGCAAAATTTGACTTTTTCGGATTCAAGGATATGCTAAACTTTCTGCACTTTTCGAACGTGCTCCTGAGATGCTTGATATGTTCTTCATCTGAGGCATAATACACTGTAATGTCATCCAGATATATAACAATGAATTTATCCTTTTCATCTACAAAAGATATATCCATATCCCTCTGAAACGTTGTCCCTGCATTCATGAGTCAAAATGGAATTTTAGTATACATAAATGTTCCCCAAGGTGTGGTGAATGTTGTCTTTTCTTGATCATCAGGATGTACCATGATCTGATTGTATCCTGAGAAACCATCTAACATTGACATATTTTGGGAGCCTACCACCTTCTGTAAAATGTGATCCATTTTAGGCAATGGGTAGTTGTCTTTAAGGGATACTTTATTTAGGTTCTTGAAGTCGACACACAACCTGATTTCTCCACTCTTTTTTCTAACTGGTACTAGATTGGCTACCCATTTGGAGAACCTCAGGGACACTATGATCTTTGCTTCAAACAATTTTTTCACTTCTTTCTCTATCAATGGTAACAATAGAGGATTTATTCTTCTTAATTTATGTTTGAATGGCTTGTGATCTTCTTTAATTGGGATAACATGTTGGATTATACTGGTATCATAGAATTTTAGATCATTGTAGCTCCAATCAAAAACATCAGGGAATTCTTTCATTAACTTGACATACCTCTCTCTGACTTCAGGGTTGATAATCATGGAAAGTTTCACGATCTTTAGGTCTTCTAGAGTTTTGATATTGCAATCTTCCACATCCCCTTCATTTACTATGATCTTTGGACTTCTGGCTACATCATTGGTATCAAAAAGTTTCTCTAATGGCACCAGGCCCTTGGGGATGATATTACTCTTCAGTTGAATGATATCTCAACCAGCGATCTGATTGTCAAAATATCCTTCTTTTGTGAAAGCGACAACATCCACCTCATCATCACAATATTCATCATCAATGTTCAAATTCTCGAACTCGTTCTCCATTTTGAGGAAGCTTTATATCTGTTTGTCATTTTCGAAGACATGTCAGTGCTTCATATTGTCTGGTACTGTTGGTCTATATTTTACCTCCACCTTAATGTAGCTTTTCTCGGGGAAAATTGGAACTCTAAAAACTGCTACGGAAATGGCTAGAGCATCGGCAATCTGATTCTGCTCTCTTAGAATGGCCTATAAATTACATTCTTAAAATTTCTCGAGGAGTTATAGCACCATATTCCTATAAGCCCTCAGTCTGGGTTGTTTTTCTTGGTAGATGCCCTTGATTTGATTTATAATTAACTCAGAATCTCCATGTACAACAATTCTTTTGGCACCTATCTCTTCTAAAACTTTTAATCCCAATATCAATGCTTCATATTCGGCCATGTTAATAGTGCATTCAAAAACACGTTTGTAGGAACACAATTTCGCATCTCCTTCGGGGTGGTTGATCCATTCGCCAGCTCCATATCCTTCTCTACAAGCAGCTCCATTGAAATTCATCTTCCATAACTGGTCTTCTGCATTATCTTGCGGCTCTGAAAGTTCCTCCATTTGCCCCTTAAGCTCATCCTTGTCAGCTAAAATGACTTATGTTTCTTCTTCTTAGGAGCACAAGTCATTGAAGAAGATGGAAGATTCTAATTCAGTCTCCACTGAATATATAGGATGATTGTTAGGCTGTGATTTATTGTTGACCATATATTTAAGCAAAACCTCCCTGTACAATATTTTGTCTTGACCAAAGACAAGAATAGTAGCATAAGACGTATCCATCTGGAGGGTTCCCTTTTATTTTGTAGCCCATGATCTAGACAATAACATACCAAATTTTGGAGGGATATCAGTAACCACTACGTCTGTCACCATATTATTTGTTGGAATTTGTGCCAAAGAAATGACCATATCTTTGATCATGCCAAGGCTTTTTACCTTTCTTGAATCGAAGGAGAACATATATTTGTAAGGTCTTGTGTCCTCGAGACCTAATTGGTCCATGACTACCTTTGGCATCAGGTTGCGTGATGCTCCAAAATCCAGCATAGCGTTGTGTAGAATCATCTCATGGATTTTCAAACTGACATAAAAGGGACAGACTTCTTCATTTTCACCACCTTCTTCCACTCTTGGCCCAAATAGGATAGTTGGGTGATCATCTTGTATGTTTAGGGTATTAGAGGTCTTTCCCATTTTAAGCATCTTGATGATCTGATTTCTATATTCGTTGTTCCTAATCAATTCATTAAATGGTACCAAATTTTTTATCTTAGCCATCTCATTTTTGAAATCGAAAGATGATGGGGTCTTTTCTACTTCTTTGGTGATCATTTCTCTTCTTGTCGATATTTTCTTCTGAGGTTCTTCTTTCTGCTTCCCCTTTTCCACAGTATCTGTTGCAACAACATATTTCACAGTGGAGTCCTTCGCAGCTGAATCTTTTGCAGAAGAATCTTTCTTGGTCTGACTAGAAGAAGGTACATTGTTCTGAGCTTCTTTGGAGGGATTCCCATTTGGAGGATTACCCTTTGGAGGGTTTGGGGGTACTTTTTGATTCTGGAGGTTATATTTCCTTTGGAATTGCATGATGGTGTTTTGTAGTTTGATCTCATAATCTTCTTTTTCCACTTATACCCTTTCCTCATCATCTTGCAGAAATATTTCATTTGCATCTACGAACTAGTCATGTTCTTCTTTGGTCAAAATTATCTTTGTTTAATTATCATCACAACAGTTCATGTTATCTTCGAAATATCCATCATAACCTTCATTTACATAATTATTTTGGAAGGGAGGCTTGATTTGTTGTTACGCTTGATTTCCTTGGTTTCTCTTATTTGCTTGGTTTCCCTAATTCATCTGGTTTCCCAAATTTGTTGGATCTACTTGATTTGCTTGATTTGCTTGATTTGCTTGATTTATTTGCCTAATATGTGGAATAGTCGGTCTCCTCATATTTTTGGGTGGACCATCTACATGGTCTCTGGGGTTAGGCCTATTACCTAGAGTCATTCTTTCCATCATCCACTCCATGTTTCTCATCATTGCTTCGAATCTGTCCTCTAATGTTTGAGATGTTGAAGGTTGTACTTTGTCTTGAGCTTTGTTTGTGTCTCTGCCAACATTAGTTTTTATCTTCCCCGAAGCCATTAGGTTTACTTCTACCTTTATAGCATCAATCATCATATTGTCCAAAGTGGTGGACCTTCGGTCTCTTAATAATAAAGCAAAGTCACTTTCAAAAGAATCAGCATGTTTGAGTTAAGCAGCCTTGAGGGGGGGGGTTACTTCATCAGGAATGGAATTATACACCTTCATGAATCTAGCTAAAAACTCTTGTACTATCTCATCAGGTGATATCTTCATATTGTTATACTGGGTCAACAACTGAAGGGGATTTTTCTTGTCCCCCCACTTTGCAAGGAAGATTGTCTCAAAGACTTCAAAATTTACAATACTACCTGTCAGAAGGGCTCTGAACCACTTCCTCATGTCTCCAGCAAGGCTTTGTGTAAACAATATAATATTCACATCTTCGTAGTCTACTTCTTCCAAGTCTATGAAATCATTAAACCAGTCTCAATGTTTTTGAGATGATATGTTACCTTCGGCATCATATAGTTTAATCCTTAGATTGTAATCTTGAGGCAAATCATGTATTTGAGCGGGCAGTATGAGGGGCACAAATCTGGTTACCATAGCTGTTGTGAGGGGTCAGAGTGGACATTGGCTCTGAGCAGGGTTCACTACAAGCTTAACAGATGTGGCTAAAACCAGATCTTGAAATCTCTTCTCGTCAAAGATAGTCTCGCTTAGAACAATCCTTAGTTTTGAATAAGGATTGTTCAAATTTCACATCAAACTCAAGGTCTTCAATGCTAGTCGCTCCGTCTCTAGGCAAGGACAGATATTGGTCTGGACACAATATTGGGGTTACAGGCCTTTATTTTCTTCTACGTACAACTCTCTCAGGGTCAAACACAGGGATTGCAGCTTCTGGATCTGGATTTCTCCTGGTGTGAACTTTCTTAGGAGCCAGGATTTCTATCTCACACAGTGTGATGCAATTGGTCACTGAGTAACGAAATCGCCAGGGTAAAAATAATCTCAGCCAATAAGGTATTTGATCCACTATCACCCTCAGGGATCAAACTAAATCTTTAAGTCATTTTTCCGAGGGAAAAATTTTTCAATTTCCTCCCCGACAACGACGCCAGAATGTTAGCACTCTGTAAATTTTGTCCGGCTGAATAGAAAAATGACAGAGGTAAGTGTTTCAACTAGATTTAGAACTGAGGCACTAGCTTGCTCAACTCAGAGAGGGCTCTCTCGTGTCACTTGATACTTCGTTGGGAATTGGTGGCTAGATTTGGTTTGTTTTGGGGTTTTTTAATAAAGTTGTTGGCAAGGAAGGGGAGAAACACACAGGGCCATGGAGTCAAAATTCTGAAAGTGAATGAAAACAATGCATCCACCAATAGAACTCTCCAGAGGATAAAGACTAAATGACACGATGAATCTGAGTTATTATTAATTTTAGATAGAGTGTAGGGAGATAAAGAAAACAAATAACTACATTAGAGCATTATCGAAATGAATTATGAATTAGTTAAGAAGACAATCACACAGTTTAAATTGCTTAAGCCAAGAGCATCAAATGATGAATTATGGGCCTTTAACTCTCCAATTTAAACATAAGAAAATGCAAATGAAATACAAGTCACGGGAAATACATAAGATGAAAGGAAACAAAGCTCATATCACCACCTTTTAGAATATTTTCATAGAGACTTCAAAATCTTCTGCATTTATATTCAATTCAGATTTAGAAAATTTACAAAATAGAGTCTGATACAACCAAAAGGTGCTCTTGCACTTCTACCAACATTAATCAATTCAAGTCTCTTAGTACTTATACAATTTGATCAAAAACTTGAAACTGAAACGTTTCAGATTCTATAACAGTCTCGACTAACAGTTTCAGTACATGAAACGATTTACAATAATTAGCAAAAAGAAAATGTCTCAAAATCATGAACAATTTCTCTGACTGTCCGACTTCCTCTATGCCATCTGTCTCTCTCTGAGCTTCTGTCGGATCTGCAAAACCGGTGACACCCAGAGATCACCTGTTGGTTCCGGAGACGTTGCACTTTGTCTTACCCAACCGCACGATTTCTTTCCATTGTGGATCAGAGGGGATTTCGCAATCCATCATCTCTTTAATCAAAATTTCCAAGTCAATGCATGTAGCATAGGACATGGTTGGCATGCTGACCTTCACTATTTTAAACTTGTTTAAAATTTCGAAATCTGTAGCCAAATACTCTACCAGACTCGGGCCTTTCAAACTTTCTTCCATATCTTCGAACTTAGAATGATCCATTATGCATTGCATGAGGAGAGAGTGATAGTCTTCTTGATTGTATAAAGAGCCTTTATGATCCCAAAATGATGGAAGGTATTTGGCAAACAATTTTTCAAAAGCGTCTTTAAACTGTTGTATGCTATGCTCCATTTGCATAGCTTTGTTCTGGACCGATCCAAGTAAGTTGTGCTTGGCAATGATCCTTCTGGCTGAAATGATCAACGTGGTCATGTCTTTCACACCAATGGTTTAAAGTTTAGTAGTTGGTACAACATTCAGTAAATCAATAGCATTTTGGGCCCACTCTGAGGGCTTCTTTGCTAATATTTCATTTACAACAGCGCATATGTTCTGAGTTGTAGCAGCCATGTTATCTTTGTCGTTGATAAAATTCAGATAAACCCTGAATTTAACAATCTCTATAGCAATAGTGTCCCATATTACATGTTTGGCTCCCTACAATAACGTCTTTCCCTTTAACCTAGTTTTTAGCTTGCTCACTCTCTCCTGCAAAACTTGATTTTCTCTGTGGAGTTGAGCCATCTTTTCATCCTTCACTTTCATCTCTTGCTCCAACTTTTCCATGTTCTCTTTGAGACTCTTGATCTCACCTGTTTTTAATCTCACCTGGGACATAGCTTGGACTAACCGCTCAGTGCTTGATCTAGCCTCTATATTAGCATGTATAATGACTACCATGTTTGTGTTGTAGGAAAATCTCCCTGCGGACAGGTAGATCACCTCAAAGAGCTTGACCCTAACTCTAAGACAGAAAATGCTTAACGTGGACACTAACTTCCTTTCAAATCTATACAAACTAACACATGAGAAGGAAGGAGAACAGAAGTACCTCTTTATTGACGTTTGTCCCTGCACGCTCTGAGCTGAGCTCCGATCCTTTGCTCCTCGCTGAGTCCTGTAGACAAACAAGATACGACCACTTCCTACTCTATTGATATTAGCTTGAAAACATATCTATCTATCAATGATAAGTTCATGTAACATCAGACACAAACTAGAAAGAAACAGGCC
>ML808444.1:80102-92525 GCA_009831015.1 Picea engelmannii
CGGGTCCTATGATTTATCGTATCTTCATGGCAGTATAACCCTTCACTAAAGTTTTGAAGCTCGGACACCATTTGGAAATTATTATGGTGATAACATTGGCTCCAACTGGGGATGTTATCCTCCCTGCAAGGTAGCAAAGACCTGTAGACTGAGTGCGTACCCATTGGGTTGTAATATTATGTGTGTGATCTTAATCTGTTTACCTTCATTCATAAACTCCAAACCTACTCAGCATAGATCGGGGCCTTCACCTCGGGCTTCAACCATGCTATTTTTATTTTGACTTTCATACGTAAAGAAAAAGAAGCGCAAAGCGGCTATGTACAATGAATGGCAGGGTGATTATTTTTCAAACAACGTAATGATTGAGGAACCTGACATTCACAGGCCCTCCTCCGATGATTTCTCCATTACTTTATTCTAACAAATAGGCATTTTTCCCATGCTGAGTCGTGATTTTGAATGGGCCCATCCACAGGTTGTCAAATTTTCCATGTTTCCCTTTATCCTTGTTTCTGGCATCCCATTTTAGCACCCAATCTCCTAGTTTGAAGTCGTCCACCTTGGTACATCCATCGAAATATTCTTTGATCTTGTCTTGTCGTAGCTGAGTATTATTGAAGGCATTTTCTCTGGTCTATTGTACGTTGATGAGCTCGTCTTCTCTTCTCCTGCCAACATTCGTTTATGCTTCTAGTTCCTGTAACAACATCATTACTGGCAATCCCAATGCAGTGGGGAAGATAGCTTATGTACCATAAATGATTTGGAATGGAGATGTAGGAACAGATCTCTTTAGCGATATCCTGTCAGCCCACTGTGCATGAATGAGCTTTTTGTGTCATGCCTTTTTATTCTCTTGCAACAATTTTTTGATGATTCTAACCAAGATTTTGTTCGAAGATTTGGCCAATCCATTTCCTTGCGGGTAGTAAGATGTAGAATGACCAAGGGTAATGTTGTAATCACTGCAGAATTTTTCCAACTTTTTAGACTTTAAGGCCGCGACATTATCGGTTATAATATTGATCGGGCATCCTAACCTGGACAACATATTGTCTTCTAGGAATCGAATGATAACATCATCTGTATCTTGTCTGGTAGGAACAACCTCAATCCACTTAGTAAAATAATCTGTTGCAGTCAGGATCCATTTGTGTTGAGCCGAGGAATGTGGGTGTATTTCTCCTATAAAATCTAGGCCCCATTGTCTGAAAGGAGCTTCTACAGAAATGGGCTTCAACGGCAGAGACTGCACTTTTCCTTTCACGTCGAAGATTTGACATTCATGGCACTTTGAAACTTCTCTGTATACATCCAGAAAAATGCTTGGCCAATAAAATCTGGTCCTCAATATTTTGTGTACAGTTGTCTTCCAATAACGATGACCTCCACATCACCTTTATGGAACTCTCTAATGGTTTTTTATGCTTCTTCTTCTATCAAACAACTCAGTAAAATTCCTCTCGGGTCTTTCCAATACAGTAATTCATTCACTATACAAATTTTACCACCTTAAGTTTCAAAAATCTAGCCTTTGTTTTACTGTATTCAGGAGGAGCTTGCAGATTTTTTAGCGCAAAGATAATGTATGTATACCATATAGAGTCAAGAAATTTCTAAGATATTTGTGGAGCCACCCTTTCTTCCTCTACTATATTCTCAGACATATCAGTAGTGAAGTTTATCCCCAAGAGTTCATAGTTTGTTTGAGCCATCAATTTAGCAAGTCCCTTCCCTTTGATTAATTTCGTGGGCTTAATTTCAAGATCATATTCTAATAGTACTGCAATCCATTTTCCTCTCTTTCCTTTAGGGTCGGGCTGAGTTAAGATGTCTTTTACTGAGTTGCTGGGAACATAAGCAATGGTATGTGAATGTAGAATATAAACCCTGAATTCCTTCAATGCTTTGACCAAAGCATATGCATGCTTCTCCATGATGTCTTATTTCAGAGGAGCATCTCTCAATGTCTTACTGTAGTATGCTATGGGCTTCTCAAAATTCTGGTCATCCTTCTGAAGTAATACTCCTGCAATTGTATGCTCAGAAGCGAAAGAGAATAGTATGAAATATTTCTCAAAATTTGGACTAGCCAGCACATGAGATTTTGTCAATGCTACCTTGATGTCTTCAAAGGATTTTCCAGCCTCAAGGATCCACTTGATTTCATTTCCCTTCTTTAACATGTTGGTGATATTCTTTATGATTTCAGCTAAATTAGGAATGAATCTCCTCAAAAAATTTACCTTGCCTAGGAAAGATTGTACTTCTTTTTTTCTTCTGGGTATACCAATCTTCATGATGCCCTCCACTCTGTTGGGATCTACCTTTATCCCTTCCTTTAAAATAATATGCCCTAAGAGTTTTCCTTCTTCCATGGAAAAATTTGACTTTTTCGGATTCAAGGATATGCCAAAATTTCTACACTTTTCGAACACCCTCCTGAGATGCTTGATATGTTCTTCATCTAAGGTTGAATACACCGTAATGTCATCCAGATATATAACACTGAATTTATCCTTTTCATCTGCAAAAGCTATATCCATAGCCCTCTGAAACGTTTCCCCTGCATTCATGAGTCCAAATGGCATTTTAGCATACATAAATGTTCCCCAAGGTGTGGTGAATGTTGTCTTTTCTTGATCGTCAGGATGTACCATGATCTGATTATATCCCGAGAAACCATCTAACATTCACATCTTTTGGGAGCCTACCACCTTTTGTAAAATGTGATCCATTTTAGGCAATGGGTAGTTGTATTTAAGGGATACTTTATTCAGGTTCCTAAAGTCGACACACAACCTGATTTCTCCACTCTTTTTTCTAACTGGTACTAGATTGGCTACCCATTTGGAGAACCTTAGGGCTCCTATGATCTTTGCTTCAAACAATTTTTTCACTTCTTTCTCTATCAATGGTAACAATAGAGGATTTATTCTTCTTAATTTTTGTTTGAATGGTTTTTTATCTTCTTTAATTGGGATAACATGTTGGATTATACTGGTATCATAAACTTTTAGATCATCGTAGCTCTAAGAAAAAACATCAGGGAATTCTTTCATTAATTTGACATACCTCTCTTTGACTTCAGGGATGAGCTTCCTGGACAGTTTCACGATCTTTGGGGTCTTCTGGAGTTTTGATATTGCAATCTTCCACGTCCCCTTCATTTGTTGTGATCTTCGGACTTCTGGCTACATCATTGTTATCAAAAAGTTTCTCTAATGGCACCAGACCCTTGGGGATGATATTACTCTTCAGCTGAACGATATCTCGACCAGTGATCTGATTGTCAAAATATCCTTCTTTTGTGAAAGCGGTTGCATCCATCTCATCATCACAATATTCATCATCAATGTTCAAATTCTCCAACTCATTCTCCATTTTGAGGAAGCTTTCTATCTATTTGTCATTTTCGAAGACTTTCCAGTGCTTCATAATTTTTGGTACTATTGGTCTGTATTTTACCTCCACCTTGTAGGTTTTCTCAGGGAAAATTGGAACTCTAAAAACTGTTGCGGAAGTGGCATCAACAATCTGATTCTTCTCTCTTGGAATGGCCGATAAAATGCATTCTTCAAATTTCTCGAGGAGTTCTAGCACTAGATTCTTATAAGCCCTCAGTGTGGGTTGTTTTGCTTGGTAAATGCCCTTGATTTGATTTATAATTAACTCAGAATCTCCATGTACATCAATTCTTTTGGCACCTAACTCTTTTAAAACATTCAATCCCAATATCAACGCTTCATATTCGGCCATGTTATTAGTGCGTTCAAAAACAAGTTTGCACGAACACAATTTCGCATCTCCTTCAGGATGGTTGATCCATACGCTAGCTCCAACTCCTTCTCTACAGGAAGCTCCATCGAAATTCATCTTCCATGACTAGTCTTCTGCATTATCTTGCGGCTTTGAAAGTTCCTCCATTCGCCCCTTAAGCTCATCCTTGTCAGCTAAAATGACTTATGTTTCTTCTTCTTCGGAGCATAGGTCATTAAAGAAGATGGAAGATCCTAATTCAGTCTCCACTGAATATTTAGGATGATTGTTAGGCTGTGATTTATTGTTGACCATATATTTAAGTAAAACCTCCCTGTACAATCTTTTGTCCTAACCAAAGATAGTAATAGTAGCATAAGACATATCCATTTGGAGGGTTCCCTTTAATTTTGCAACCCATGATCTGGACAACAGCATACCAAATTTTGGAGGGATATCAGCAACCACTACATCCATCACCATATTCTTTGTTGGAATTTTTGCCAAAAAAACAACCATGTCTTTGACCATGCCAAGACATTTTACCTTTCTTGAATCGAAGGAGAACAGATCTTTGTAAGGACTTGTGACCTCGAGACCTAATTGTTACATGACTACCTTTGGCATTAAGTTGTGTGATGCTCCAGAATCCAACATAGCATTGTGTAGAATCATGTCATGGATTTTCAAACTGACATAAAAGGGACGGACTTCTTCATTTTCACCACCTTCTTCCACTCTTGGCCCAAATAGGATAGTTGGGTGATCATATTGTATGTTTAGGGTATCAGAGGTCTGTCCCATTTTAAGCATCTTGATGATCTAATTTCTATATTCATTGTTCCTGATCAATTCATTAAATGGTATCAAAAATTTTATCTTATCCATCTCACTTTCGAAATCGAAAGATGATGGGGTCTTTTCTACTTCTTTTGTGACCATTTCTCTTATTGTCAATATTTTCTTCTGAAGTTCTTCTTTCTTCTTCCCCTTTTCCGCAGTATATGTTGCAACAACATATTTCACAGTGGAATCCTTCGCAGCTGAATATTTTGCAGTAGAATCTTTCTTGGTCTGAATAGAAGAAGGTACATTGTTCTGAGCTTCTTTGGAGGGATTCCCCTTTGGAGGATTACCCTTTGGAGGTTTTGGGGGTACTTTTTGATTCCGGAGGTTATATTGCCTTTGGAATTGCATGATGGCATTTTGTAGTTTGGTCTCATAATTTTATTTTTCCACCGATACCCTTTCCTCATCATCTTGCAGAAATATTTCATTTGCGTCTACGAACTGGTCATGTTCTTCTTTGGTCAAAAATACCTCTGTTTCTTTATCATCACAACAGTTCATGTTATCTTCGAAATATCCATCATAACCTTCATTTACATAATTATTTTGGAAAGGAGACCTGATTTGTTGTTCCCCTTGATTTCCTTGGTTTCTTTGATTTGCCTGGTTTCCATGATTTGCTTGGTTTACCAAATTTGTTGGATCTGCTTGATTTGCTTTATTTCCTTGCTTTCTTTGCCTAATCTGTGGAATAGTCGGTCTCCTCGGATTTCTGGGTGGAACATCTGCCTAGTCTCTGGGGTTAGGCCTATTACCTAGATCCATTCTTTCCATCATCCGCTCCATGTTTACCATCACCGCTTCCAATCTGTCCTCTGATGTTTGAGATGTCGAAGGCTAGGCTTTGTCTTGAGCTTTGTTTGTGTCTCTGCCAGCATTAGTTTTTATCTTCTCTGAAGCCATTAGGTTCACTTCTACCTCTATAGCATCAATTATCGTATCGTCCAAAGTGGTGGACCTATGTTCTCTTAATAATAAAGCAAAGTCACTTTCAAAAGAATTAGCATATTTGAGTTGAGCAGCCTTGGGGGGGGGGGTTACCTTATCACAAATGGCATTATACACCTTCATGAATCTAGCTGAAAACTCTTGTACTTTCTCACCAGGTGATCTCTTCATATTGTTATACTGGGTCAACAACTAAAGGGGATTTTTCTTGTCCCCCCACTTTGCAAGGAAGCTTGTCTTAAAGGATTATAAATTTACAATCCTTCCTGCCGGAAGGGCTCTGAACCACTTCCTCACATATCCTACAAGGATTTGTGTAAATAGTCTCATGTTCACATCTTCGTAGTCTAATTCTTCCAATTCTATGAAATCATTAAATCAATCTAAATGTTTTTGAGCTGATATGTTACCTTCGGCATCATATAGTTTAATCCTTAGATTGTAATCTTGAGGCAGATCATGTAGTTGAGCGGACAGTATGAGGGGCGCAAATCTGGATTCCATAGTTGTTGTGAGGGGTCGGAGTGGAAGTTGGTTCTGAGCAGGGATCACTACAGGCTTAACAGATGCGGCTAAAACCAGATCTTAAAATCTCTTCTCGTCAAAGATAGTCTCGCTTAAACAAGATTCAGACTTAGTTCTGAATAAGGATTGTTCAAATTTTACATCAAACTCAAATTCTTTGATGCTAGTCGCTCTGTCTCTGGGAAAGGACAAATATTAGTCTGGACGTAATACTGGGGTTACAGGCCTTTCTTTTCTTCTACGTACAAGTCTCTCAGGGTCAGAAACATGGATTGTAGCTTATGGATCTGGATTTCTCCTGGTGTGAACTATCTTAGGAGACAATATTTCTTTCTCACGCGGTGTGATGCAACTGGTCACTGAGTAACAGAGTCGCTAGGGTAAAAATAATCTCAACCAATAAGGTATTTGATCCACTGTCACCCTCAAGGATCAAACTAAAGCTTTAAGTCATTTTTCACAGGGAATTTTTTTTCAATTTCGTCCACGACAACGACGCCAGAATGTTAGCACTCTGTAAATTTTGTTCGGCTGAATAAAAAAATGACATAGGTAATTGTTTCAACCAACTTTAGATCTGAGGCACTAGCCTTCTAAACTCATAGAGGGCTCTCTCGTGTCACTTGATACTTCATTGAGAATTGGTGGCTAGATTTGGTTTGTTTTGAGGTTTTTTAATAAAGTTGTTGGCAAGGAAGGGGAGAAACACACAGGGCCATGGAGTCAAAATTCTGAAAGTGAATGAAAACAATCCATCCACCAACAGAACTCTCCAGAGGATAAAGGCTAAATGAGGTGATGAATCTGAGTTATTATTAAATTTAGATAGAGTGTAGGAAGATAAAGGAAACAAATAATTGCATGAGAGCATTATCAAAATGAATTCTGAATTAGTTAAGAAGATAATCACACAGTTTAAATTTCTTTAGCCAAGAGCATCAAATGATGAATTCTGGGCCTTTAACTCTCCAATTTAAACAGAAGAAAATGCAAATGAAAGACAAGTCACAGGAAATACATACGATGAAAGGAATTAAAGCTCATATCACCACCCTTTAGAATCTTTTCATAGAGACTTCAAAATATTCCACATTTATATTCAATTCAGATTCTGAAAATTTACAAAATAGAGTCTGATACAACCAAAAGGTGCTCTTGCACTTCTACCAACATTAATTAATTCAAGTCTCTTAGTACTTATAAAATTTGATCAAGACAACTGAAACTGAAACATTTCATCTTCTATAACAGTCTCGACTGAAAGTTTTAGTACATGAAACGATTTACAATAATTAGCAAAAAGAAAACATCTCAAAATCATGAACAATTTCTCTGACTGTCTGACTTCCTCTACGCCATCTATCTCGCTCTGAGCTTCTATCGGATCTGCAAAACCAGTGACCCCTAGAGATCACATGTTGGTTCCAGAGACGTTGCACTTTGTATTACCCAACCGCACGATTTCTTTCCATTGTGGATCAGAGGGGATTTCGTAATCCATCATCTCTTTAATCAAAATTTCCAAGTCAATGCATGTAGCATAGGACATGGTTGGCATGCTGACCTTCACTGTTTTAAACTTGTTTAAAATTTCGAAATCATTAGCCAAATACTCTACCAGACTCAGGCCTTTCAGACTTTCTTCCATATCTTCGAACTTAGAATGATCCATTCTGCATTGCATGAGGAGAGAGTGATAGTATTCTTGATTATATAATGAGCCTTTACCATCCCAAAATGATGGAAGGCCTTTGGCAAACAATTTTTCAAAAGCGTCTCTAAACTCCTGTATGATGTGCTCCAATTGCATAGCTTTGTTCTGGACTGATCCGAGTAAGTTGTGCTTGGCAATTATCCTTCTGGCTGAAATGATCAATGCGGTCTTGTCTTTCACACCAATGATTTGAAGTTCAGCAGTTGGTACAACATTCAACAAGTCAATAGAATTGTGGGCCCACTCCGAGGGCTTCTTTTCTAATATTTCATTTACAACAATGCATTTGTTCTGAGCTGTAGTAGCCATGTTATATTTATCATTGATAAAATCAGATAAACCCTGAATTTAATAATCTCTGTAGCAATAGCGTCCCATATTACATGTTTGTCTCCCTGAAATAACGTCTTTCCCTTTAACCTAGTTTTTAGCTTGCTCACTCTCTCCTTCAAATCTTGATTTTCTTTGTGGAGTTTA
The DNA here is from genome assembly GCA_009831015.1 of Picea engelmannii. Classification (NCBI taxonomy): domain Eukaryota; kingdom Viridiplantae; phylum Streptophyta; class Pinopsida; order Pinales; family Pinaceae; genus Picea; species Picea engelmannii. Next base: position 88,378 of record ML808444.1, read on the forward strand.
GCCATCTTTTCATCCTTCACTTTCATCTCCTGCTTCAGCTTTTCCATGTTCTCTTTGAGACTCTTGATCTCACCTGTTTTTAAGCTCACCTGGGACATAGCTTGGACTAACCCCTTAGTGTTTGATCCAACCTCTATATTAGCAGGTATAATGACTGCCATGTCTGATGTCGCTGCCTGCGCTAGTGACTAATGCTCCTTCTCTTTCTCCAATTGCAGTAGTTTAGCCTTGTACTCGAGTGCGTCTTTTCTGAATGTTTCTTTCTCCTATTCCAATGCAGTCAATTCTATTGTCCGTGGATGATCTATAGGTGACATTTTCAGCCTTTTCTTTAGAATTTGGATCATCTTGTCCTTTTCATCCAAAGAGGCTTTCAATCCCTGTGGACCTTCAGACTCTAGCCTTTTGACCTGTGTCATCTAGGCTTTGCTGGACACTTTTTCCTGTTTCAGTTGTCCATCTAGTTTTGATGCATATGTTGTTAATCTTGCAACTTTTAGAGCCAAGCTCAGATAATTAGAACATAACATGACACTGACATTCCTATGAAATTTTACTTTGCCAAGGGCAACAATGTTTTCATAGTGCATTTTAATCTCCGATACCTTATCATCATCAGCCACTGCAATGTTAAATGTCTTTTTCTCCACATCCCTAACTGAGAGTAAGGAAGCCTTATGCTGAGAAGTCCTTTCTACATTAGGTAGAAGGTCTCTTATTTCATTGTTTTCTATACTTCCCTTCACAACATACTGATTCATTAAATATTCCTTGGACCGGTACACTGCCCCAGGTGTCTAGTCGAATATGTATTTCCTGCTGCTAAAAACCTTTGTGCTACTTTCGTTTTGTGGCCTTATTTATGTATTGGTTTCTTCGTTCTTGGTTGTAGCCTCTACCATCTTTGTGCATGTTTTTCCTTTCATTTCTTCCTCTTCGAGGTCAACTACTTGAGATGATGATGTGATTTTCATTTTCTTGAGAATGTTTTGCTGGCTACTGGCACCTAGTGCTTCTAAACTATTCCTCTTATTGTAGATGCTCATTTTGGGAGTTTTGATAACCAACCTAGGGGAAGGTTTCTGTGTTGGGATCTGCTGAGAGGTTGGTTATGTTTGTTTCATTTGATCTTGCTGCATGGTGACCTCCATCTCTACACAGGTCTCTAGATTGTCCAACTCGTTGAATCCTTTGACATGTTCATGTTCATAGGGACCTTGTCTACCAGCCAACCTTCTCTTTGATATAATCTGATGCGGATCATATCTTCTCCATTGAAACTGTGTGAAACCAAATTCACTAAGCTTGGATTGAATCTGGGGGAAAAAGGACTTATTCTTCACCACAAAGGGACCTACCGCGAAAGGAAATTTCAGATTAGAAGACTTGTGTGCTTTCAGAAAATGCTCAGTCTCTGAGATGATCCTTTGTCTTATGAACTCCAAAGCAAAGATATTGGGCGTCAGAAAAACTAGTAAAAAATAAGGTCCTTCATGGTATCCATATACCCAAATCACAGTAGATTGTGTGAACAACAACCAATCTCCTACCATGCTCTCTGGATTTGGTTGTAGTGAGATTTTCATTTCTTCCAGAACTCTCGGTAGATCTAAACCAAAAATGAGACTGTATACCCTGGACATAATCTTGTTGATGAAGATGATCATGGTGATCCTTTTACACTCGGTCGAAATAAAATCAGTCTCGGGAAATTCGGTTTTGTTGGATTCCAAAAACATTCTCAACAAGTGAGTGTAGTATCTGAAGTGTCTCAACGAGTTGAAGTTGACCAGCTGTTGATGTATATTCTCTGCAATAAATTCGTCAAAACTAACACAAACTGGCTGATGAGACAGAAATCAAACCAACGGGAAACCTAACATGACCTATACCACAAACCTGTCATTGTTTAACCCTAAAATTTGACTTAGTAGAGAACAAACCCATTGGACTTCGATAATCATGACGCTTATACTGGCAGGTAACAACATACTCTCTGAATGATGTTTTGGCTTGACTATGGTCTGCAAAAATAAGGTTTTAACTCCGAGCGGGCACTCTCTATAAATTGTGATCATTCTCTGTTCCTTGAAGGGCTCTGACACTATGGAGGAGGCATCTGGTATATTGAGGTTATGCCGGAGTGATGGATTGTCTACTTTACATAGAACTTCTGACCTTAATTTATTTAAAATGACTTTTTCTCCCTGAGAATAACACTCTACACACCAGCTTACAAATTCAGGGAATGGAAAGACCGTTTCTACAACATAAGGGATGATGGAGGCTAGAGCCTCTTCGAGGAAAGGTATGCGCATTCCAACATTGTCCAACAAATTTGATCTAGACATGGAAACGGGTGAGACCATTATCTCTGTGTCGAAAACATCAAAATCTCTATCAATTAGGGTTTCCTCCCTGGAGGAAATCTCTTGTTCATTCACAGATAAAACAACAGGATTGGTAGCCATGGTTAATAATACCTGTCAAGCAGCGAAAAACACGAGTTTGGTTCGGTTCTAAGCTTTGAAATTCGACTGGAAGCTTTGCACCAAATTTCTGAACGTTTGAATACTTCAAATTATCATAAAATAATTCCAGGGGTTTCCTCCTTTTATAAGTATCTATTGACATCGGGGGTTGGAGAAAATGGTTTTAGGTGGACCTCTTTTCACCCCGATGTTCCTCTGAGGGATCCACGCTTCCATGATTTAAACCATGGTAGTTTTCCCTGGCCCACCCTCTATCGATTGATCCTCGTTTTGTTTAAATCACTGATATAATCTTCAACCGTTGATCCGGGTTGCTTCGGGATCTACGCTCCATGTTTGCCCAGTGGCTTTGGCATCAGGGGTTGGAGGAAGTGGTTTTAGTCTAACTTATTTTTTCCCCGATGTACCTCTATGGGCACCACGCGTGCCGTAATGAAATCGCGACGATTTTCCCCAGCCCACCCTCGATTTATTAATCTTCACATTAGTTAAATATTCGATATGCGCCTCAGTCGTTGATCCGGGCTAGTTTTAGGATCGACGATCCATCGAGTCTTGCTCTTTACATCTCCACTATTTTTTCCATACGTCGCCAGATATAGTCGGGTCCTCTGATTTATCGTATCTTCATGGCGGTATAACCCTTCACTAAAATTTTGAAGCTCGGACACCATCTGGAAATTATTATGGCGATAACGCCCCCTAGAAGGGAGGAGCATGCCCACCAAGATTTGAACCTGGGTCTTCATCACAACAATAGATACTACTTGTCATTATACCATAGCTCGATGGAATCTTGTGATATTGCTTTCCTTTGTGTGGCTCTCCTATTTTCATGTACCCACATAACACTGTGTGGTCCTTCACTTGTGGTTTTGATATTTGGGTAAGAGTACTTCCTAGATGGCATGCATCTTGCCACATGAGAGAATTTCCTCCTTATGTCAAGCCATCAAATTGTTCCACAAGTATTCCATGGACATTTCCCATTATACATCATTGGTTTGTTGTATATTTGTCTTCCTTGTCCTTTATGTCTTAGTTGTTCTTTGTATTTTACCTCAATTTTACCCCTTCCATGGATAACTTTGTCTACCACAGAGCACTAATGTTAAGTTAATATTAACTCGAGCAAAGAGTGAGTTTACAATAGGTGGTTTATGATGGAAAATGGTTTCCTGACCCATGGTATTTGTATATATGAAGCCTACTTAATGGGTTTATGTCTCCATTGTAAGATGGCCTTGAAGTAGCCTCGAAGTGGCTAGATTGGTTGGATTATATAAGGTAATAAATATATCTTTAATGACGGTTTTCTCATTTAAGGGTCTCTAGGATAAATCTTGTGTATTCTTAGATTGTTTGTTGGTATCTCTCTCCTATAGGTAATTTCAATATGGTATCAAAGCCTAAGGAGACTTGGACCCTCTTACGAGAGTGATCTAAGAATGGGAGTAATGGAGAGAGGGCATGGAATTTTTCAAGCTAATATTTGATGTAGAGTGAAGGGATTCTTGAAAATCACGATGGTTTCTTAGTAGGTTGAAATGGTTAATTTTTTATTTTTTTTTTGGTATTTATATATATATATATATATATATATATATATATATATATATATATATTATTTTGTTATTTTGTTTTAATTTTTTGAAA
>ML808444.1:139109-162051 GCA_009831015.1 Picea engelmannii
AAAAGAAAGCCTTTGTAGAGAAGTCAAAAGATCATGTGTCAATTTCATCCACTGAAGGTGGGGCCATTATAGCTTTGAAGGCCCTTGCTAGGTCTAAATAGTGTTATTACTCTCCCTTAGTTTAAGGGGAACATGAGGCATCCTGAAATTAGCCTCGGTTCAAAGTGTTCTGGATAAATTTAGACCAAACATCATTTTCTTACAGGAGACCCTAGTACACTCTGAAAAAGATCGATCTTTCTTTCACACTCTTAGACCAAAGTGGTATTGTAGTGTGATGAATTCTATTGGTACTTCAGGAGGTTTATTGGTTTCGTGGGATCCGAATTATTTTGAGTTGGTCCCATTTCTTATGTGTGGTGGGATGTTATTGACAGGCATTGATTTGGAAAGCAAGAGACAAATTTCACTTCTTAATGTTTATGGGCCCTGTGTGGATCGCAAACAATTTTGGGAAAGGTTGGAATTTTCAGGTCTGCTGACCCTAAAAAATTTAATACTTGTCGGGGACCTAAATTTGACTCTTTCATCAGATGAAATTTGGGGTGGTGCATCTTCATTGGGGACGTTGGCCAGTTTTTTCACTAATTAATTTCATAGAAACAAGCTCATTGACATTGTCCCTGGAAAATTGGTGCCTACCTGGAGAAATGGTCAAATGGGAGCAGATTTCATTGCAAAAAGACTTGATCGATCTTTCATTTCAGAAGATTTACTAGCATCTGTGGGTGTTTACAGAGCATGGGTAGAGTTACCATACATCTCCGATCATGCTCCGATATTACTTCAGTTAGATTTTCCTCCGCTTTATAAAGCCTTCCCGTTCAAATTTAATCCTCTGTGGATTAAAGATCAAGGTTTCATTATGATGGTGCAGAAACTATGGAGCGATCCTTTGTATTTGCAGGAGACTGGTAAGCAGAGACGCCTAGTTTGGAAATTAAAAGATTTAAAAGCATGTACAAGAGTTTGGACAAAGGAACAAAGGTTCAGGAAAAATTCTAGGCTCCGTGGCCTGGAAAAGGAGATATCCTATAGAATTCAAAATTTGGCAGAAGGCATTTGTAAATATTTTGGTGATCAACCTTTGAAGGTGCTGGAACAAGAAAGAAATAAAATTCTTCATGAAATAGAGGAACAGTGGTGCCAGCGCAACCGCGCTATATGGTTACTCAGTGGAGACCAAAACACAATTTTTTTTCATAACTTCGCGAGTTACAGGAGAAATAGTAAATTTGTATGGGAATTACAAGATAATGAGGGACAAGTTTACAGTAGTCAGGAAAGTTTAAAAAAAGCTGCCTATAAACACTTCAAAGACTTTTACAAAGATCCGTTGGTACCTTCGATCAGAGAACAAGTTAAGGTAGTTGCATTGTTTACAAAGATGATGAATGATTTAGAAGTTGAGGCACTATACAAGCCAGTTGAAAAGAAGGAATTGCAGAAGGTGTTATCAAAGTTTAAAGTGGATAAAATTCCGAGCCCGGACGACTGGACAATTGAGTTTTTCAAGGAGTTCTTTAATATTGTTGGGAGGACCTCCTAGAAATGGTTGAGGAGTCTAGACAAAAAGCTTTCATTACAAGGGAATTAAACTCTACCTTTATTACTTTGATTCCTAAAGTAAACGATCCTCATCTCTTTGGAGATTTTAGACCAATTTCATTGTGTAATCTGAGTTATAAAATTATTTCTAAGATTATTGCAGATCAGATTAAACCGATTCTCTCTAGATCTCTTTCGAAGGAGCAGTTGGAATTTCTTCAAGGGAGACAGATACAGGATGCCATAGGTACAGTTCATGAGTGTATTCATAGTATAAAAAAGAAGAAATCTATGTCTTTGGTTTTAAAGTTAGATCTACAGAAAGCGTATGACTGTATTAATTGAGACTTGTTGCGATTACTACTTCTACAAATTGGTATGGGCAACAATATGACAATTTGGATAATGAGTTGTGTTGTCTCCACCTCATATTCAGTTTTGATAAATGGTGAAGCTACAAATTTCTTCAAGTGTGGTAGGGGTTTGAGACGAGGCTGTCCCTTATCGCATATGCTCTTCATATTAGTTATGGAAGGACTGAGTCTCATGTTGAAAGATAGTCAACGAGCGGGTAAGTTGACAGGTATAAATGTTTCCAGGACTATAAATTTTTTACATATAATGTTTGTTGATGTTGTGATCATAATGACAAAGGCTACAATGTAGGAGTGGTGGGAGATTGACAAGGTGCTACACATTTTTTGTTTGACCTCAGGATTAAATATTAATGAAGCAAAATCTACTTTTCACCAAGCAGAACTAACATAACATGATCTAATTTCTTTCAAAGTTGTTTTTCCTTTTAGATTCTTGGAGTTGGAATTGGGTTTTAAATACCTTGGTTTTTATCTTAAGGCAGGAGCGCAACGAACTGTAGATTGGAGTTGGTTAAAAAAAAAGTTCGAAAAAAGAATTAACAACTGGTGTTACAAGTTGCTATCCTTAGGTGGACATTTAACCCTATTGAAAGCAATGTTATCAAGCCAATCTATATATTGGATGTCTATGGCAGTTGTTCCATGTTTGGTCTTGAATACAATGAGGAAGTTGATGTATAACTTCCTCTAGAAGAGAAATAATGTTTCACATCAATTACACCTGTGCAATTGGGAGAATATAACAGTCCCTAAGTCATATGGGGGTTGGGGAATTCTAAACATTTATGATTTCAACAAATCTTTGGTAGCGAATACCCTTTGGAGAGTTCTTATGGGAGAAGGAATTTGGCACAGGGTCATTATCGACAAGTATATTTGCAATACGACTATGATTAATTGGCTTAGATCAAGGTCTTTCCAGTAGAATGGGGTTTCCAAAATTTGGAGTGGATTGTTAAAAGTAGTTTACTTAATCACGCATGGATTAAGTTGGAACCTTGGGTTGGGTCATCTAATTGACTTGGGAAAGGACCTGATCTTAGGGATGGGTGATAGTTTATTTCTCTCTTTTAATCTTCTAGATGCATTAAAAAATCAAAATATCCTTTCTCTTGCACATGCTAGGAATCTTACAAATGATCAATATTTATCCTCTTATTGGCTGACCAACGATGATCTTGGTTTCGAGGGCGATATAGCATTGGAGTGGGACCTGTATAGACGAGCGCTTATTGATTCTGGCGCTCTCATCCAAGATAGGGAAGACAAGTTATTGTGGATAGGAGGAGACAAATCTGGTGTTTTTTCTGTTAAATTTTTTTACTTGAGTATTATTTCCTCTAAAATATTGTTGAAAGTGGAGAGTTGGAGATTTTCTATTTGGAAGTGGAAGATCCAATTAAAAATTAAATTGTTTATCTGGCTGGCGATGGAAGGAAATTTTTTAACTCGGAGCACGCTGCAGAAAAGAGTCTGGGAAGGACCGAGGCGCTGCCCACTCTGTAAGCATGATTCTGAATTGATCATTCACTTATTTAAGTTGTGTCCTTTTTCCATATTAGTTTGGAATATTAGTACACAAGTTTTAAAATTAAAAAGGAAATGGGATGGTAATACTCTCTCGGATTGTTTAAAAAATTGGTATATGGAGAAGACTGTTCCTACTCAGCTTGCAGCACATATAATTTGGTTCATTTGGCACGAGCGCAATAAAGCGATCTTCAAAGATTCCACTCCTTCTATGCAGGCAGTGATATATAAGACATTGGCACTTCAAAATAGTATCAGTTCTCAATTAAAAGATAGACCTCCGAGAGATGTACTGTTAAATCAACATTAGGATTTTGCATTTGCATGGTTCGATGGAGCAACAAAAAGAGATGGCAGCTGGAGCGGTTCAGGTGGGGTCATAAAGACAAAGGATGCTACAGTCATTAAATGGACTTATAATTGCAGCAAAGGATCAAATACAAGGGCATAGATTTTGGGAGCATGGGTCACACTCATGTTAGCAGATCATTTGTCGATTCCTTGTATCCATATAATGGGTGATTCAAAAGTAGTTATTGAATGGCTTTTAGATAAAGGTAGACTACTGGTCAACTCAGTAGAAGGTTGGAAAGTTAGAATCAAATCTCTTGCTAAGAAGTTTGAATCCATTAGTTTTCAACACATCTAAAGAAACTTTAATTATGATGCAGATGTTCTCTCAAAGTAGGCCATGGGTGAACCTGAGGGGATGGTATCATATTATTGATGGACTAATGGAGTTGAAGGGCCGAGGAGATAGATCAAAATTCATTAGAACCATGTGGGATGGAATCTAGCAGAGCGACTTTATAGATTATATTTTGTATAAGGGATCATAATTTTTGTTTTTTGTATCATTCGGTTGTTCACTAGTTTTCATAGATTGTAGTTTATGCCTCGAGACATCGGGAGTAAGTATATATCTTATCCTTTTTGGTATTGTAAGGAAGGAACTGACCCTGTCAGTTTTTTTTATTATCTACTGTGGATTCCTGATCTAGAAAAGGAAGATGTAAAAAAATTATATCCCTAATATAATTGAGCAAATTTTTTCCCTGGAAAAAACCTACACCCCATTTTACCAACTAATGAAACCTTTGTGGATATAATGAAAAGTTTTATTTAATAAAGCTCTAATAATGTGTATATTAACTTGCACAAATTCATTAAAACATTTTTTCAATGCGCAACAATCATGCTTTTTCCTAATCTAAAATTATCATATTTAATGTTGTTTACTTAGTAATGCTTAAATCAAAACCATTTTGCTAAGAGACCACAATTGTTATTGTGCATCTTGCTAACGCGTCCTCAAATTTAGCTACTTTGTTAATGTTGCCTAGGATTTGCACTTAACTTCAACTATATAAAATAAAACAACCCACTTACATAAATAACTTGGTCTACGAAGAACAAGGCTACTAGGTAGCATATACCTGCTGAATATAATAATGAAAGTGTTGTTTAAGGAGATAAGGAGAGAGGGAGCATACATGAAATGACTAGATGGCAGAAATATTTATTACAATTACATTGGGGGAAGTGAAGGCAGCAATAAGACTTCAAAGTCTTTGGCCAATAAGATCTCAGATAAATGAGATTTGAAATTTAAAATAAATCATTATTTTTTAAAACTTTAGATAAAAGGGTGTATAGTTTTTGGTCAACCATGAACTAATAGAAAGTCAAGCCTAACTCAAAGCTATATACCATGCCTATCAAGACTTACCATAACTCACTTGCATAAGTGAACAAATAAATGTGAAATAAAACATCTCACTTTGAATATTTAGACTTAATGAAAAATAATACCATCATTATATTTTTTTAACATAAATAGATAGATTTTTGTTCATAAAAATGTTGTGGCCATGTTGGGTAGTAGGATAATACGAAATGAAAAGTCAACAATAATACTTGCACTTCTTAAAAAAATGCCCAACAATGCAAACATGCTACTTATCAATTGCGCTAAACTTGCTATCATGAATACAAAACTATATATTCTCCTTGTGTATATTCTTACATGTTGAGAAAGCAAAACTATTCCTAGACATTGAATTCAAAAAACCCAGGCATAGTCATGGACTTGCACATTGGAAGCTTCCTGCTTGATACTAGTCCTCGATAAAGGATCCATCTCTTCAATCTTCATTTCCACATCTCCATAAGATTGTTGAACGATTGCTTCCCCGTGCTCATGAATTTGAACCATAAAATGTGAGGAGTTTTCTCCAATATGTGAGCCTCGAGTTTAGCCTAAGCCAATTCATACAACATTTTGCAATGAGCCTCTAGACACTCTATTTGGTGATTTTGCCCTGTGAAATCTTCCACAATATCTGAATTCCGAGAGGTCACTTGATCTTTGAAGAAGTAAAGTTATTCTTCCAACTCCTTCACATTCTTTTCACAATGACGCTGGGCCCTTCAAAACTATATAAATAATGACATTGACACCCTTCCCATGCCATTTTCGAGAAAATTCCTTCAAATACAATGAAGCATAGTAAGGTCTAGAATTTTTCTCTCAAACAGAGATGGATAATGACAATGACACCCTTCCCATGCCATTTTCGAGAAAATTCCTTCAAATACAATGAAGCATAGTAAGGTCTAGATTTTTTCCCTCAAACGGAGATGGAGATGAACCCAGGAATGCCTAAATCTCTTTGAATCTATGTGCATACATAAACCAACTAATCCACTGGCTAAACACTCTAAATCCCTAAACAAACAATAACCAACTAGAATCGTGGTTCTCACCACCAAACACTACCAATTGAAGGACAAAACCTCGAATACCATAAGAAGCTTGCCACTAAGAACATGTAGAGAGCCTATAGACACACCAACATATAAGTACATCACAACAAACATGAGAATTAAAACCCCAAATTCCTCCATCCAAACCATCTCCTACAAAATAAATTTCATCCCACGCTCGGAGGAATGTGATGTACCAAAAATTGGTGGGGATTTATTTCCCATCTCATTGATATTATGAAGTGCCACTACTTGCCATCCTTAAAACGAACACTAACCATCCTTGGTTTATATGTAAATAAATTTGATCAATTTAAGGGAGGTGGGAAGTATATAGAGACCCCCCATTTACACATATTTTTCCCACTTATAATAATACTGATTCATTGGTCTTTTGGTTTGTAGACTTGTTATACTTCTATAGAACTTGATAAATTCAATTTTCTCAATTGTTGTACTATGATTTGCGCTCTGTGAATGGTCCTCTTCAATCAAGGGTCTATGGAGCCTTTTGCTCATGCATGAAATTGATTATAAAATTGTTGAGTCCCCAATCACACTTAGCCTTTGGATTCCTTTTGTCTTTAGAAGGATTAACCCTATACAAAATTGATTTCTTGATTTCCATTAAGATCATAAACAATCCCGACAAGTCCCAACCCCTCACCATCAATACTTAACCATCAAAACAAAAATAATTAATAATTAAAACAATTTTGAAAAATGATTAAAAAAATTCCAAAAATACTAATCCCAACTCACTTTTTTAAATAAGTGAGATAAGATAAATTAAATAATATTAATGATAATAATAATATGTAATTAAGGTAAATAGTCAAACCCCAAAATTTACGCGCAGAAAAAACATCTAGAAAGCACAAATGTTGCACAATATACCAATCCAACAAAAGGATGAGATGAGAGAATTAAATTATAATGATAATAATTACATCTAATTATAGCCAAACCCCAAGTAGAAGAAAGAAGATTTCGCACATATGTGTGTTGGAAGAAAGTTGTATTAGAAGAAAGAAGATTTCGCACATATGTGTGTTGGAAGAAAGTTGTATTAGAAGAAAGAAGATTTCGCACATATGTGTGTTGGAAGAAAGTTGTATTTCAAAGAGACTTGGCCCCATGTTTTCCGGAGAAGCTATGTATTGTATTATTCCCCATTACTTCTTGGTTTCCTTATGGGTGCTTTAAGGATCGTCACGGGCAATTTCCGGGGCAATTTCAGTATTTTGACGTCCGGGGATCCTAATTGCCTCTCATTTCCCTGAACAGAATTCATAGTTTTTTCTGATAAACTGCGGGGATCCGATTTGATTGAGGAGGGCATTGCAAGGCTCTTAATCAGCCAGAATGTATAGCAATTTCAAGGAGCAGGCCATAGAGTATGTTCGGCAGGCAGTGCAGGAGGACAACGCGGGCAATTATGCCAAGGCATTTCCCCTCTACATGAATGCCCTCGAATACTTCAGAACCCATCTCAAGTATGAGAAAAACCCCAAGATCAAAGAGGCCATCACCCAGAAATTCACAGAGTACCTGAGGAGGGCGGAGGAGATACGAGTTGTGTTGGACGAAGGGGTGGGTTCGAGGCCTTCTGCCAACGGGGATGCCGCCGTGGCCACCAAACCCAAATCGAAGCCGGGAGCCAAAGGGGATGGAGATGGGGATGGGGAGGATCCAGAGCAAGCCAAGCTCCGATCAGGGCTCAATTCGGCCATAATTCGGGAGAAGCCGAACGTCAAGTGGACTGACGTGGCAGGCCTAGAGAGTGCCAAGCAGGCCTTGCAGGAGGCTGTCATCCTACCTGTCAAGTTCCCCCAGTTCTTCACAGGCAGGTTTTTATTTTTATTTTTTAGCTATGATCTGCTCATTTTTCACGGTCAAGTGTGTCAGGGTTTTTTAAAGCCAAATGAAGCTGTAAACAGAATATTTAGTTTTATAAACTTTCACAGATGGGGTTTCATTGTCAATTTTAAAAATGGGCCCTTTATTCCTTTTTCATTCAGGGTTGTAAAACTTTCAAAGTTATTTGTATAGCGTTTTCTCTCAGGAAAATAATCGATGGCAATTTAGAGTCTTTTTATTTATTTTTCTATATTAATATTTGTTACAATTGGATGGCTCATTTTCAAATTCTTTTACAAATTCTGGCAAGCAAAATGACTGTTTTTTGTTAATAAGGACACTATGCTGTTTTCAACCTGTTTTTTGGATGTCTTATCTTGATTTTCTTATTTTGTGCCAGAGGTCTATGAGGTGCAGATTTTAGGGTTTGATCCTTATTTTAGGCGTCATTCATAAATTTTCATGCTATAAGGATGTACTCATTGTAGATTTTTGATAGGAATAACATGTATCTACTAATGTGCCTAGCCTAGACTAGTCCTGTTCGTTTGTATTCTTTCTAGAATGTGACTGTTTTCTTGCTGCCTGTTAAGTCATCTTTAGCGCCTGTTAATTGTTTACTATGAGGTTTCTGTAATTGTGACAATTTGTATAAATCAAGCCTTAGAGGATAAACAACACTTCTTCCTGGACTGCGTAGACAAACCCATTAGAAACACCTACAAAAGCATTTGTAACTATAATTCTGTCCAAGATATGCCATGTCAAGCTTCTAGTTAAATTCTGATTAAATCTGTTTTTAATTTTGATTACAAGAAGAGTTCCTATAGACCAGGCCGGTCTAAAACAACATTGAAAAGTAAACATAGTTATAAGTGCAAAAGTGTCATATATTATAATGTCATGCAGTGGTTGGTTGTACCAGGTCTTTAATCCCTGGTATTGAGTACCTATTTTTGATTGTGATATTGTTCAGCTCTCTGTAGTCCATGTACAAATGCCATGCCTTATTTTTCTTTGGCACAAGTGCTACTGTCAACCTTTAGGGAGAGGTGCTTGGTTTAGTATGTCACCTGTTTATCAACCTTTGCAACTGCCTCTTGATTTCTGCATTCTTCAGTGTTAAGCTTCAGTATAGTTCCATATTTGGAAAGATTTCATTGTGCTGCACATTGATGGTGTATTGTATTGCTTGAACTTGTGTCAAAATCTTCAACAACTACTCATTCAGGTTTGTTTACCTATTGACACGTTCTTAACTTCCAAGTGCCAACCTCATGTTATTGTTAACTTGCAGGCCCATTTGGTTTTCTATGACTTGTACCCGCAATGCCTTTCTTGGTCACTTCACATGGTGTGGTATCTAGTAATTCTCTTCATCATGCCCTATCTTTTTGCAGTGCTGCACTTTGGTTTCTTTTTCTTTGGCTTATCAATTGATTTATCGACTTGCTCGAGCTAGTCAACCTGTTGGCATGGACTCATATAGTCACTTAGGTAACTTCTGCTTTTGAGTTAACCACACTTCGATGGTGCCAATCCAACTATTCTTGGCTCTGCAAGCCATTGTCTGACTTTAGGCATCTTTTAGTGTTAGGGCTTTGAACAAGTCGTTCTCTCTGTATTGGCATGTGGATTCTGCCTGTATAGTTCAGAACATCCTCCTCATCCTCAGGGATTTTCAATTTGATAATGTACCATTGGAATCTTTCACTGCAATTCAACATCTACCATCCAACTTTGAACTGCTGCTTGATTTTCAGGATTTTCCAATAGTATGTAGGATTTAATTTTTGCATCATCACTTGTTGGAATTCCTGCCGACTTCTATTGGGCAGTCAACCATGTTGCCTTTATTGCTCATTGAAACTGCCCCACTACAGCAGCAGAAATCTTCCTATTTACAATATTGCAAATGTTATCCTATGCATGTTTTTAGTATTCCCGTGTTTCAAAAATTCAAAAAAATGTGTCCAATTGCCTCAGCTAGTTGTCTAGCTTCTTGGTGTTGAGGTCCTTCCTCCCTTGCCTCCACAGTCCACTTGATTTGTAACATTCATTATGATAGGCACTATGGGGCTTGGGTCTTTGAGATGTGACTTCAACCTAGATAGTAGATTGGCATTAATATTGTTGCCCGGTCCTGTGGAAGAGGGATTTCTGTAACTACTATAAGGCTTTTTCTTTTTCCAAAGAAAGCTTTGCAGAAAACCCACTGAATCCATGGATGATAAGCGGGGTAAACTGTAGCCCCAAGGAGCATGAGAGTCAAACCCATGACCCCCCCGAGTTCGGGGGAGAGTACGCATGTCCGGCATCAAGACCAGTTGAGCTAGCCCTTGGAGCTAACTACTATAAGGCTTATTCTCTATATTAGACAACATTAATTGAGTTGGTATATTGAACTTATATTCTATAAATACTTGCTGCCTTATGGAATTCTGATACGATTTTTAACTTGTGCTTGAAGGTTTTTGCTTTTCCCCAGATAATTCTTTGCTGCTAGCCATGATTTCTAGCCCAATGTTATTCTTTATACTTATATAACTAGGTGGCTTATGATTGATTCTTTTCCAGCAGTGGAATGCCAGTTGACAAATTAATTGATTTCTTCAGCCATAGTCTGTGGCTTCTAAGAGGAAAAATCAGATTATGGAGCAATAACTTTGATCCTTTCTACCTCTTATCTTTCTTGTAGCCCCCATTTCTGTTGTGCCTACCTCTGTTTTTGAACCTAACTAGGAGTTCAGTTATTTACTTATACAGGATTATGTTTGTCAATTACATGTAGTTATAACTTCCATATATTTGACAGGTTTCAACTTACAAATATTTACGTGACTCTTCATCTTTTAGTCTTTTTCCCCAGGTAACAACTCCCGGGGAAAACCCCTGGGTACTTTCCCTCATTTTGAGGATGGTACCCAGGGTAAACCCTAGATTCTTCATTGGGCAATGCCAGGTCAACAACAGGGTTTGAAGCCATTGCAAAAATATACTCAATATGAGCTCAACATGTCATTAACGGGAATAGAACCTGGCTGGGGAGGATAACACTGCATCCCACAACCACACGGGCTGGACCAAATTGACAGTTCATCTTTCATTCTGTCATTGAAGTCAAATTTGATTGTTGAAGTTGATGTGTGTTAACAAAGTCAATGTGGTCAACATTAGCCTGTTTGGTTTTTGGTACCACAACTTGTTAATCCAAGATGAATTACTTGTTGAGATCACAAGAGATAAATGAGGATCGAATGGAACCAACCAGCAAACCCTAAATCAGCATAAACCACTAAATTATCTCCCTTTCTGGGTGCATTCTGCATTACCTACATCATGTTCAAGATACTGATGTGCAGCAGAGTGGGGCATTGATTCAAATGTTTATCGTTTCTGGATCTCTCTGCTGCGGCATTGATTTAAATGTTTACTGCTTCTGGGTCTTTTGGAGAGTTCCCAGTAACAAACAGTTAGGAAAAGTGAATTGGTCGAGTCAAAGATTAGGTTGACTGATGCAGAATTTTTTTTTTCAACAGTGATCAAGATACTGCTTACTACTTGGAAGCTTGAAACTAATTCCATTCTCGAAGCTTAACCCTATCATTGGCCTGCCTGTGAGCACAAAATGTTATTCTGGCTAAACTAAAGGTGGCCAAAAACAAATTTGCATATCTACAAGTGATTATTCAAGAGTCAAGACTGAATGTCTTATAAGATGGACAGCATGTTACTTTAAAGTTTCCAAAGTTAGGAGACATGGACCGAAGACAAAAGTGGTGATACTGTCAATGAAAGGCTCATCTATGTTTAAGTGCAAAACATAGGGTGGTCCTGTGTCGAGCATTTTTCTAAGTTAGAGAGCAATTTGCATGTGTCAGTTTTATAGAACAAAAACATAGGTAATCAGCTTTAAGAAGGAAATTTCGGACAATGTCAAAAATACTTCTAATTAGAGTAGAAGTGCAGAATACAAGAGGATTGGGATATTAATTGTGGCAGACCTCTCAAAGTAACAAGATCCCTTAGATTTTTGACCAAGCAACTGCTGTATTTTGCACCAAGCTGCTATTAAAAGACATGAAGACCTTTTTCATTGGAAGTTGTGGAATATGAAAAAAGTTAAGATTGTCCAAGGGTGCTGCAAGGCATTCTTGAAACTTATTCTTTTTGGGTGTATTTGTCTTGTGATCCAAAGCTAAGATATTGTGTGGGTAAGAAAGGTGGATATTGTTGTTTGATTTAATTGAGGTAATTTGTTATTAATGCAACATTTAATAGAATGTGCCTCTCTACATTAAGGACAAAACCAGAGGTGAAAGGCTTTTGCGAAAAAGATGGCAGAAACAAGAAGGCAAGGGCTATGTTATTAGTGCAATCCACAAATATCAATTTTTGAAGCCACTATTCTTGTCGATGATAATTCCAAGGCTATGTAGTATGGACTCCTATGGAGGATGATAAGCCTAAAAGTGAGATTCAAATCAAATGGCCCAAGTTTGGTCATATGACGCGAAAAGAAAAGTGGTTCTCATGGATCCTGGAAACACACAATTTCATTGCTACAGTTACTGTGAATGTACTGAAGTATCCTAATTCAAGCTGGCAATGGCAAAATGCATCAAAACTGAAGTTTAAATTTGATATATGCAAAAATCTTCTAGTGAAACCTGGAGAACTCAGTTTTCCTGTCAAACTTCTCTAGACAGAGAATACCAATTCAAGTATGGTGTTGATACCTCATTGGTTGAAGATGAACAACAATCACGAAGTGGATCATAACATGCGATATCAATGCGTTGGCACAGTAGTCACTTTGAATGGCTTCAAGACTCTTTATGAATTGTAAGGTAAGACCATGTAATTAGTCCATACAAACGAGTCAACAAGGCAATCTCATGGAATCTTAATGCGGTAGAAGGTAGAGCATCCGTGTAGACTATGTAGATGTCATAGTTCTCTGGGAACACATTCCTAATCCTTGGTTGCTGTTTCAAAAATGTTACCCACATGGGTGTTGGGATTGCATTATTCCCATAAAGAATGTTATAACTTATATGTTTCCAATCATATATGTATTACTACTAGGAGAATATTTCAAAACTAATTCTCTTAAAGAGCTGAACTTCCCTCATTTATACCTATGGATTCCATCTAATAAGCAACTAACATTAACTTTAATATTATAAATTATTACAACTTCTGCAAGATAGTTTGACAAATTAAAATATATTCTATATTACTTTATCTATATTTTAAATAGATGGTGCTTTTATGCACCTTATGTATTTAGGGACAGATTCGGAAAAATTCCCTTGTGCTGAAACTTCATAAATGTTGCCAATTTACAAATGATTGTCGTCAACATAAAACTTAGTATCAAAAGAGGCATGTACAAAGTTTCATACTTGAGACATTCTTTGAAGCCAATGCATGTTCAGAGCAGATGGCTTTGCTGAACTTTTGGTGGTATATTAGAAGTAAGATGTTTAACATTTCTTGATTGTGTGATGAGAATTACAAGCATTTCCCTCCTATTCTAGTGCATTAATATTCAGCATTTCTGTGGATTACAATTTTGAATTTCTCATTATTTGTTGATAATTGAGAGATTTTTGTTACTTATAACTGGTCCCTTTCTTAATGTCTATAATCTGGGTGTGAGATCATTCATGTTTATCTTGTGTCAATTCAGGGAAACGAAAGCCCTGGAGAGCTTTTCTTTTGTATGGGCCTCCTGGTACAGGGAAGTCATACTTGGCAAAGGCCGTTGCAACTGAAGCAGATTCAACATTTTATAGGTACTGAGCTGGATGGACTATTTAGTGACTATAGTATTCTACTGACCTGGTGGTGTAATTTGTCAGTGGAAATAAATTCAAAAATTTATCTACAATTGCATTTTCTTAATTATTTTTAATTTTGTTCAAAATATAAGAGTCTTTGGCATTGAAATTACAAGTCACCATTTGATTTGCACTCGAAGCTTTAATGTTACGTATGGGTTCTTTGCTTAACCATTATGAGCTATTCCTTTCTAAGAGAGTGGATGGTTTGGGAAAGAAACATGCAGGAAAGTTCATGCCCTGCACTCTGCATGGTGCAAAATATGAGTGGACTAGTTTTTGACAAATGTCATGCCAAGATATATTGCAATAGTAAAGAAAGTCAACAACATTGACCTCAATTTGGATATGTTGATAATGTACTATGGGGTGTATCTCACAAACTTGCAAACATTATATTGTTAAATTTATCCTTGATTTTCTTTGGTTGGGAAACTAATTAACAACGATATACAGCACGCCTAAACAAAAACTGGTATTTTCTGAGCTGTTTTCATCATTAAGTGTTTCCTTTGAGAGGAAACCAAAACACCCCAAATTTGGAGCCTAAATAACATGGAAAATGGTTCCTCCTCCTGTAATCGTTGAAAATAGATATCAGCACAAGAAATTATTTTTTTGGTGGAAAAATGTAGGTTCAGCAATTGTGCCAAGATAAGTGAGGTGCTCTACAGTATGACCACATATGTGCTGATTTTTACATGTTTCTTGCAGAGTACTGTCTAACTACAGAGCATACTCCGCCCATGTAAAACACCATGTTTCAGGCCTAAACTGCACTGAAGATAATTAGAATGCCCCCTGGTTATGACAAATTCCAAATTCCAAATGTCTCTGATATTAAGTGATGTCCATAAGGATCATATTGCAGGGTTCAAGGCTTAAATAGTTGTGTATTTTTTTATCGAACATTTATGTATGCTTATTCCTAGTATTTTAAATGTTTATTTGGCAGTATTTCTTCCTCGGACCTTGTTTCAAAATGGATGGGTGAAAGTGAGAAGCTTGTTTCCAATCTATTTCAAATGGCTCGGGACTGTGCTCCATCAATCATATTTATTGATGAAATAGATTCCTTATGTGGACAACGTGGAGAAGGTAATGAGAGTGAAGCTTCACGACGAATAAAGACAGAACTTTTAGTACAAATGCAGGTATGTATGAATGAAAATGTTAAATGACACATTTTTGTCTCGATTCATCAAAAGGATAGTGATTATTTTACAGAAAAAATGCACTTAGCACTTGTACTTTTATTTATTTGTAGTGTATTATACATTTATATGTTTTTATGAACTAATCTCCTCTTGTAAGTTTAATTGTGATGGTATTAGTTTTTTAATTACATTCTTAAAGAATTAAAGTGGATATGTACTCATATTACATGCATGAATCCCGTTTTCTGAAAATTCAGTGTTCTATAAATATTGAATTTTGATCTCATGTATGACATCTTCGCAAAGTTATATGAAATGTTGACAGGGGAGCATGGGTGGATGCATATGGATTTCAAAGCTATAAAATTGATAGATTCACCAATGCCTGGAAATTAAGTTTTTTCAGAAAGGACATACACAAAATTGTCAAGTCACTGTTAAAATAAACAATCAGCATCTGACCCAATAGTTGTCTGAAGTTTGAATGGCATTAATATATGCACGGGTGATGTCTCCTTTTTTTTCCCATGGCAAACCTGGGAAACCCAAGTGATGCTTCCCCATATTCGTGGATGACATCCCTAGTAAACCATTGGTGTAGACTAGTGTGTCTAACCTAGGGGGATTCGAACCAGGCACCTGCTGGCATAGAACTAACCAAATAACCAGCAACATTGGTGACAACTGATTGATGTCACTTACAACTTTGTAAGCAATGCTATTTTTTAGATGCTATGAGAACAAAATTACAAAGTTTGAGAAATGATTTAAGCACAGATTTTATGTGATCACCGCATTGATTATACAGTCTTGTAGTGGCATTAATTAAGGCAGATACTACTATTTAGAATAATGTGCATCCCTAATATACGTGGAAGTTACTGTTGTTAGCTCACATCTGTCCATGACCAAAAACAAAGAAGGCAGAGCTGAATAAGCAGATAACAGTTGGTTTTGAAAGTTGATAGTCAAGAATGCTGCCCTTGGTTGCTGAAATAAGCTGATATATTAGTGGAACCGGCCTAGATTAATCAGTCCATGCAGCCACAAATGAGCATGAATGGGCAGTTGAGGGTGTCTTGTGCACAACACATCGACAGGATTTTCCTTTTTGAAATTCATGCATTCTTCTACTGAAGGATTTCTTTTTTCAAAAACCATGAACAGTTTTATGGCCTGCTTTTCTTTTTGATCCTGAACAACTTTTCTAGAGGTTTTGGCATATCTGTTTTTATTCTTGCAGCTTCTCAGGGACCAACATACCTCTTTTCCATTTTGCAACTTGTGACATTTATTGCAATCTTATAGCTTGTTATTGCACTTGAATATTTGCAGTATACAACCCAAAAACATTTTCTACAATCTAAACAACATTTAGAGTGTTTTAGCTCTAAGCTTGGGTCATACTACACCATAGCGGATTCTGCCTGTGGTTTTTGTCAATGAGTATAGAATAGTCATCAATATCTTCTTAGAGGATTGTTTTAAGGCTGCTAGAAATATCCAATTAGGGGCCTAGAGCTAACTTTTATTAAATTGTGGTGATATTCCTACCCTTGCTTCCCATCTATTCTATTATGGTAAGATTCAAATATCAATGTTGTTATTGAATCTCATTTGTCAAGAACATGATGACTGCGAACATGCTACTCGTGGTCAAGTAAATTAAACTTCCCACTGTAAAGACTGGATTCCTTTATGTCTCTATACTTCAATGCCCAAATGATGCAAGAGCATCCCTGACCAAGACAACGGTCCTGCACAAACCTTCATTTTTGCAGCCAATTAAGTTTGTTTTGTATTTAATCATTTTTCATAAGTCCTGAGTAAATTACAAGGCATAGGGCATCTATATACATCATTTATATGCTTCATAACTCACCAACATGCACAATTTTATTTTGGTGTGCATTCCTCCAAAATTTCCAGAAATGTCAAAAACTGGAAATTATCATTTTTGGGAGCTTTTAACTTCCGCATGAGGATAGATTGATACCATATGAGGATTTGGATTTGTAGTATACCTAGGATCCTTGTTGAAAAACCGACATTGACAAAAAATTGGCAAGGGCCTGGAATACAACTTCTCGAAAACATCGGCGAAAAAATCAGCAAACGGTGACAAGCATTAAAAATACAAAATAAATTCATTTTTTTCAAATTTTAAACATATAAACCAACACCAACACCAAATAAACTCACTGGCACATAAATATGGAAAAAACATTGATATATATATGATGCAGTGGATGCCAAATAAAAAATGATACATCAAAGTTGATACTGAATATTGAACCTTGATAGCTGTCCAATCAAGGATTCAAAAGTGGACAACCAATACAAATTGACATCAAATTTATAAATGTGTCTCATCATCATGAGTCGAAACTGTGGTGTACCACTTGGCATTTGTATAGGATAGTTGAGAGGAGAGGAGTCTAGGTAGGTGTATAGTCAGTGGTCCATTAGCCGGAAAAGTCTGTCCTCTTAGCTATGTTCATAAGCCCTTTGTTGTTCTCAAGGTTTACATTGGAAGTATCTAAGCCATGCCATGAATACAAACACAAGGTAGTTGCAATATAAACCCTATATCCACAAGGATGAATGTATACATATATGCTAATGTTTTGGTGTCTTATTGTTGAACAGTAGTGTTGCAAAAGGTAAAGGTGGTGGTCAGTTAAAGTGTGCAAGACAATACTTGAACTTATGTCTCAAAGGTTTTCTTTGACATAGATGGTGTTTTAGAATATATACATGTTTCAATATTTTCTAATTCAATACATCCAATCCTACCCTCCAATCAAAATTTAAATCCTCATTGCACCAAATGCTGCACTAACATATAGAAGAAATGTCACTTTTCTCTGGTCATCTTGCTTCAACATTTATTTTATAAGCCCATGCAAGACAATAATTGAACTTATGTCTGAAAGGTTTTCTTTGACATAGATGGTGTTCTAGAATATATCCATGTTGAACTAATTCAATACCTTCAATCCTACCCTCCAATCAAAATTTAAATTCTCATTGCACCAAATGCTACAAATATACAGAAGAAATGTCACTTTTCTCCAGTCATCTTGCTTCAATATAAAACTATTAGTTTATATGTCCTTGTTGTTAGCTTGCCTTCACTATATGATTTCTGACTCTTATTTTCTCTTGAACTAATGTTGAAAAACTACATACCTAGTTTGTTCAGGACTTTATAAAATTCTAGTGATAAACAAGATAGTTCATAGATGTTATTTTACTTGGTCATTCAACTGACTCCACCTTATAGACTGTCACAGTGTCCTGTTGCTGCACCTGCTGTTTCGAATAAAGGGAAGTAAGATAATATACAAGTTTGAGAATAAATTGTTGACATTAGAAGGACTTCAGGACTTGAAATACACCTATTGACCAACATCAAGAAGAGTAGTTGTCGAAGAAATTTAAATGATATCTATTAACAAAGTAAAGGTACACAATAAATTTGTAAACTTCTCAACAGTGCGGCCTTTTTTTCACAACCCTTAACACGCAGGGTGGCTGCAATAAGGTAATTGCCTTATTTGTGCATATTTATTTTTATATGATATATGTAGTATTTTCTCAAAAAAATGCACAAATGACTGGTAGTTGTAGAAAAATCGACATATACACATCGAAAGAGAGGATTAAGGGACTCACCAATGTTCTGTAGGTTTTCAGCAATTGCTTACACATTTGTTTTGATTATAAGCTCCTTGATAATCACATACAACATTACAACTAGTCTTGGGTGCAAGATAGGATGGTCAATACCTCCCTAAACTCTCCCCATTAACCCAAACATGGCCCTTTTCCAACTCCCAAATCCAATTCTACAAGATTGTCACCTTCTCGGGCATCAAAATTGTCTACAGATTGACAAAGAAACAAATCCATGACTTAGAAAGGGTACTGGATGGTCAAATCAATATAACAAGCAGGGTAAGTCTTGGAATGCAATCAAGTACATTGTTAAATTTATTTCTGCAATGACCTTGATTCCTGTTCCAATAAAAAAAACTTTTATGGCAATGAAAACAATGGTTTGGCCCTCCTAAGATTGGTTGTTGATGATGGTTAACTCCTCTCTCATTCCCCAACAGTGACAAAGACAAATGAGTAGAAAAAGCTGAAATTGGCTCATGGCCTGTGAATTTTTTCCGATTTTTGCCAATTTTTTTTCAAAAAATCGCATGTGTTGATTTTTTCCAAATCTCATGATTTTTTCAGGCCGATTTCTCGTTTGAGGTTTCACATTGCGAAAAATGGTGATGTTGTCGATTTTCTGTGATTTTTTCATCTATGCCTAGGATACTCCAGCATTGTACCCTTGCTTTAAGTCGAGAAAGCATTTTGACATGATTTGCATGCATTACAATAGGTCATGTTAGGTTTATTTGCATTTCTTTTAAAAGAGTGCAGATTTTCATGTTTTGCTACAGCGATAAATTTTTTGATTGGGATGACAAATCTAATCATATAAGAATGTCAATTATGTATTGAGGAACACTCAACAACTCGAAAATCCAATCTGGACATGCAACGAAGCTTGGGCATCCAGTTTAGTAAAATTGTTCAAAATTGGTGAAAAGAGTGACTCCGACTGCGTGCATCTGAAGAATAGTTTGGAAATTTTAAGACATGGATTTGCAAGCAATGTAGTTGACTTCAGGGATTATATTCTTTTACTCCTCATGGCATGCTGATGTTCAGTTTGGCATGTATTTCCTCGAGTGACTACAAGCTCATTTCTACTTTGTTTTAATTCTAGAATTCAATTTTCTCAAATTTTGCATATATTTGGCTTATGAGAATTATTATTTTGAATCAAATATTATTTTATAATGCCAATAAAGGCTCAATTTCATATTTACACCCAGTATTCAATTCAAAGATGAAAGTATTGGGTTCTCATGTAATGAACCAACTTCCAATTCATTTGTTTTAAATATGTTGAGAACTAAAGAAAGGGGCTTTTGTCCTTTCCGTGGATAAGTTTTAAGAGGCCCTTGTGTTAGAATTATGGAGAAGAAACAGAAAGTATACCTTTTTAAATTTCTGAAAACTAGATCAACAAGATCATAGTAGATCTTAAATAAAACTCAGAACAGAAATCAATAAGAAGACAGTAGATCTGAAACTTAGATCTGAACCATAGATATCTAAGTAAACAAATCAATAGATCAAGTTTCTGAGCAAGCAAATCAATAGATCTAAACCATATGAAAACAATAGATCTAACTTTCTGAGTAAGCATGACAATAGATCTAACTTTCTGAACAATATTTCTGAGTATATACATCAATTAGATCTGAACTAATAGATCTAAATATTGAGCATTACAATATAGTAGATTTGAACAGTATAAAGCAATATAGCCATAGAATTATTTCTGAACAATTAGATCTGAACCATAAGACTATTTCTGAGTGTGCTCAATAGATGAATCTGAACTAGACAACAATAACAAACTAGTCAAGAGATCTAAGCAATGTAAGGACTGTAAACAACAACTTACCTTTTGACTTCCTTACCTTTGTAGAATGATGAGGAGCATAACACATGTGAGAGATCCACTGTAGTAAGCTCAGACAAGTCTTAGTATCATGGATCTACCTCAAGGGTCAGATCTCTTGCCAAGAGAATTATAGRACTGTTAAACCACCACCAGAACTTCACACAAGTATTCAGAAAACCCCACAAACTCTCATGCACAAAGGAAACAACCAAGAGGAGGGACAACTGCCTTAAAGGATAGCCCAACCACCTTGCTTAGAGTGTTGCGGCCTTCACAAGAAGCTTAGAGGGGACGACAACCTGTTGAAGGGTTTGTTGGCTAGTAGAGGGACGGCTGCTTGTTGAAGGGTTTGCTGGCTAGTAGAGGGACGGCTGGCTGGTAGTACCCAAAGAGAGCAGTAACACAACTATTCTCAGCAGTGGAAGGCACTCACCACACTCACACAGCAACAAGATAAAATCAGCAAGGACCTGGAACAATTCTGCCACAAAAGGAGGCCTGATGGCTGACACAAAAAGGGGCCGCTGACTGTTGCAAGGAGGCAGCTAACTGTTGCAAGGAGGCTGCAGGATTACAAGGGAGCAATCCGCCACACTTAGGAGGAAGATAAAGATTAGTGTAAGAGTAAAGGGGGAGGGGTCTTTATTTATACTTTTGGGTGAGGGTTAGATAGAAGAAAATAATAATAAAAATAATATATTTAATTAATATAAATATTAGTTAAATATATTTACAATTTCTATTAATTAAATATTTCTTGTATTAACCCCAAAAATACAAAACACAACCCCCAAACAAACTCAAGCCCAAAAGCCAAGGGTGGAGAGTTTAGGAGAGGTTTACACATGTCCATATAATTCTCAAGGTGACCTTTTTAACTTTATCATCACTGCATATGGGATACATCCCTCATGTGGTCATGCCCGCCTTCAAAGAGGGTCATACAACAACAACTGCCTGATCAAGGATCAGGTTGCCTCAGAACATTTCTGGGGTCTTATCCACCAAGGTACAAGACCAAGGATCAATCCATGCCCTAGACATGGGTACCCTGGAACATGTCTAGGGGCCCTAGACATATCTAGGGACTTTAACTGCTTGGTCCCAGACCAAGAACCCTAGTCATATACTGAGGGCCCTCTCAAGGGTCTTTACTGCTTGGTCCCAGACCAAGAACCCCAGTTATTTACTGGGGGCCCTTACAAGGGTCTTTTGCCATGGCTCTGACTGTTTGGTTCCAGACCAAGAACCCTAGGAGTGCACTGGGGGCCCTAGATCTCAGCTAGGGTCTTTGCCATCCTCCTGGAGAATGGCTCTTGCAATTGCTTTAAATTCAACACCTTGGCCATAGCTATAGATGCTTATGAGAGTGTAGAAGTTTAGGTTTCAACCCTGCTACGAGATGTAATGAGTTTCAAAGGTTTTTAAATCCTCTATGTTTACAATAAAGAATGTATAATTGTCAATGTGAATTTCTGCCATATGAATTTTAATCACAGTTGTTGTGTGAGTGTGTGTTTCCTTTGCCTACTTTGATTTGTAGGCCATAAACTTTGCATCAAGTAGTATCAAAGCAAGTGAATCTTGCTTGTTGAAGATAGGTTCAATAAAGAGTGAAGCACCGATAGACTTGTCTGAGGAGAGGAGTGAAGGGATTTTGAGCAAAATTTGCAGAAGAGAAAAATAATTGCAGAAGAACAAAATAAATTGTGGTGAAGGTTGCATAGAGAGAGTGCAAATTGCATTGAAAATTGTAGCATGGTAGGAAGAGGACTCCCTATTGTGAGAGGAAAAACCAAAAGTGAAAACTCTGGTTCAAAAGTTGTGGAAAATGTTGTAGTGTTTTTGCAACAAATGATGAAGAGTATGGATGCCATTGAATTGGCTTAGTAGAGAGGATTGCCAAAGGTGCTGAAGATGAAGGTGAAAGTGATGAGGAAGAAGACAAACCTTTTGTTTCTAAAAAAGAACTAAAAGCAGTGAAGAGGATGAAGCACGAGGGGAAGTTGCTTGTATATTTTGGAAGTGTAGACCTAGAAAAGTTTATTGAGTGGATTTAGGAAATGCACTAGTATTTGGAGTGTAACGAGAGTAGGCCTTAGGAAAGAGAGTGAGGACAAGACCCTTATGTTTGTGGATTGCCTTAAATTCTCCATTAAGAAGGTGTGTGTTATGAAGGTGCAGATCATAGAAAAGGCTTTTCTATTAGTCTTGGAAGTCAAGAAGTTCTTGATGAAGAGAAAGCATGAGAGCAGGCAGAGAGTGAAGGAAAAATGAATTCTCTTGGATGTGGTTGTAGAGTGTTGATTGTGAAAGTGGGGT
>ML808444.1:168487-195897 GCA_009831015.1 Picea engelmannii
AAAAGCCCCTACACTGTCCACAGTAGAAGTAAGGGTTTACTTACAGACCTGTGGGTTAGTTCTGAGGGTTTCTTTGACTGGAAGGGTTTGGGTCCTTTGGTGTTTTAACCCTTATGCTTGGTGGCCTTGAAAGTTCCTTCAACTGTGGCATAAAAGATCTTGTGTAGATCCATGAACTGAACCCTTGTCTGAGCATAACATTCAGGACCTATATCTATTGTGGTTATTGAGCTATCTTCAGGGGTAGGTTATTGTACCAGGTATGATTCCTACTTGCTTCTACTTTGGTTTAGATCTGATCTGATTATATAATTATGGAGTTAGCTTTGTATGGATCTATGAGATGTGCTCATTGTAATTTGTTTATGATAAGTTTCAGATCTGAGTTTTTCTGAAGTCATATACATCTGTGTGTTAAAGATCTGAGTTATATAGACCTGTTGTATTCAGATAGATGTTGTCTTAGATCTGAGCTAAATTACATATGAATTCTGTGTTGTGTCTTTAAGCTGACACTAACTGTTCTAGATCTATCCTACTATATGCTGTTGCAGACCTGAGTTGAGTGTTCTGTTCTATAGTTACAGTGTTTAGATCTGTCTCTTAGATCTGAGTTTAATATGTGATCATAGCTTCTCTATTAAACAGCTGCAGTTTGCTTTACTTGAGGTCTATCCATGATTGACTTACAGATCTAATTTGTCTTGTTTATTAGAAAAATTAAAAGAGACTAACATTCTGCATTTTACCCTAAAATCTAACAATATGTTTGAGGAAAATGATGAAGAGAGTGTGAGTGAAATGCATGATAACATGCCAAGAGATAGTGGAGAAGGATTTGTAGTAGAAAACTTCAAGGAAAAGAGTGAGGTGAAGGAGTTTGTGCCTCAAACTCAAGAAGCAACATTAACTAACATCGGGTAATGTTGTAGAAAGAGGAAGTGTTGGAAAGATGAGTGGTATTGTAGAAGCAGAATTGCAAGGGAGGGATGTTGCAGCGAAAGATGGTGTTGTAGAAGAGAGTGGTGTGGCACGAAAAATGCCATTGTAGGAGGTGTATATGGGCATGTTTGATTCTCATAATTTTTTGTGTTGATTTTGTTGCGGCTGAAGAGCAACAAAAAAAAGAAAGTTCAGCAGACCAAAGAAAAGATGTAGTTAGCATGTTGCCAAAGTGAAGAAGATGTGAGGTGAAGATGTAGAGTAGTAGTGCAACAACAAGTTGAAAATGATCGTAGTAGAGGAGTGGTTGTGGTGAAAGCAAAGAAGAATGAGGAGATGCTTGAGCAACACACATGGGTGGAGTTCATTGAGACAATGGTAAAGGTGTAGAAGAGTGAGGATGGGGAGGGGGTAGTATGCACCATTGGACTAGTTGTAAACACCATTTGAGAGGGAGTACCTTGAGGTGGTGAGCCACATTGGGTGATATTTGCTGCAGCTGGTAGAGGTGGAAAAGACAATCCAAGCAAAGGAGATGGTAAGATGGAGTGTTGGTGTGAGGAATTACCCACAGTTGCAAATTCCAGAAGTGAAGATTACAAAGGGGAAGAAGAAAATTGACGAGTTGAGAGTGTGTAATGATGAGTGGAGCAGAGTGTGTAGAAGAAAGAAGAAAAATGACGAGTGGCGAGTGTGTAATGATGAGTGGAGCAGAGTGTATAGAAGAAAGAAGAAAAGGAAGGAGATCAAACATCCAAATGTTGTTGATTCCTCGACAACCTTTTGAGCAAGGTGCTCAAAATTTTCCAACCAAGGGAGTCTGATGCAGGGGCATCCCTGGCCAAGACACCTATCTTGCACAAACTTTGATTTTTGGTTAATGAAGTCTGTTTTGTATTTAATCCTTTTTCATGAGTCCTAATTAAATTACAAGGCATAGGGCATCTATATACATCATTTATATGCCTCGGAACTCTTCCAATATGCACAATTTTATTTTGGTGTTCATTCATCCAAATTGCCAAGTGTCAAAAACTAGAAATTGTCTTTTTTGGGAGCTTATAACATCTGCCTGAGGATAGATTGATACCATATGAGGATGTGGATTTGTGGTATTCCTAGGATACTCCAGCATGTACCCTTGGTTTTCCTTAAGAAAACATTTTGACATGGTTTGCATACACTACAAAATGCCATGTTAAGATTATTCACATTTCTTTGACAAGAGCAATTTTTTCATGTTTTGCTACAACAATAACTTTTTTGATTGGGATGGCAAGTCTAATCATACAAGAAGGTCAATTATGTCACGAGGAACACTCAACTTGAAAATCCTAATTTGACTTGTAATGCGTGTCCATTTTGGTAAAATCGGTCAAAACTGGTGAAAAGAGCGAAAGTGCTTTGTGGATTCACTGCGTACATTTAAATAATAGTTTGGAAATTCTAATACATGGATTTGGTAGGCAACGTTGTTGGCTTCAAGAATATACTCTTTTGACTCCATGTGGCTTGCTCATGCACAAGTTGGTATGCATTTCCATGAGCCACCTTAGGTTCATTTGCACTTTTGTTTTAATGCCCAGAATTCAATTTACTCAATTTTTGCATATATTTGGCTTATGAGAGGTTTTTTTAGAGAAATATGTTTTATAGAATCCCTTTCACTGACCTGTCGTGCTATGTGAGGCATATCTATGTCGTCAAAGTCACCTAGGACTTGCAACTGGCTTCTTTCACACCCACTTGGGGGGTTTTGAACCTGGGTCTTTGCGTTAATACAGGCACAATCACCTCGCTGCTTGCCACTAGACCACATTCCCATGGGCTCTTATGAAAACTTTGCAATTATTTTGAGTCAATATTATTTTGTAATGACAATAAAGGCTCCATTTCATATTTACACTTGGTATTCAATTGGAAGATGAAAGGATTGGGTTCTCATGTAACTAACCAACTTCCAATCCATTTGTTTTAAATCTGTTGAGAACCTAAAGAAGGGGCTTTTGGTACTTTGAGTGGAGAAGTGTTAAGAGGCCTTTGACTGTGGTTGTAGATGCTTGTGAGAGTGTAGAAGTGGAGGTTTCAACCTTGCTATGAGATGTAATGTGTTCCATAGGTTCTTAAATCCTTTATGTTTACAACAAAGAATGCAGAGTTGTGGGTAGTGAATTTCTACTATCTGAGTTTTAATTACAGTGGTTGTGTGAGTGTGTGTTTCTATATATACTTCGATTTATAGGCCATAGGCTCAGCTTCACCAAGCAATAATGCAATAGTCCAAATATTCCATTTCAAATGCAGTTGATAAATCCCTTCTGATGTTAGCAATCAGATATCCAGTCTCTTACCAGTATAATGTCAGCATAGTATATAACACTAAATTAGGAAACTATCACCTTTGGAAATATATATTTGAATCAGAATTATTTCTTACAAATTCTATACTTTTGAAATGTTCATCTATATTAGACACCATGCTCTAGCTGCTTGTTTTAGATAATACAAAACCTTCTTGAGTTTACACACTATACCCTTTTCCTTTAAGCACAAAACCTTTAGGCCATTCTACATCAATTTCTGCTTTAAGATCTCCATTTTGAAATGCTGATTTTATATCCATTGGAAGTGAATTCAATTCGAATTGGACAGCTATTTTTATAACTAATCAAACAGTTTCCATCTTAGCGACCAGAGTAAAAGTCTCCTCATAGTCAACCCTTTCTTTTTGTGCATAACCCTTTGCGAATCACAAGTTGGGGTTTGTGATTATCAACAGAACCATCGGCTTTGAATTTAGTTTAATTAATCCACTTACATCAAACATTGATCTTTCCTTGTGGAATTTCAGCAACCTCTCAAGTTCTTTTTTCACAATGGTTTCATACTCCTCTTTCATTGCGCCTTTCCAAACTTTATGTTTTTGGCTTCTTCCTAACTTTTTGGTTGTATTCTTGTAGGCCGTATTCCTTCACTTGGCACAAGCAACGTCTGTACATTTGGATCTTTCATTGTTCCAATGTAACAACGTGGTACTCTCAAGTCTCTTGGGGAGATCTACTTGCACTACCTTCTTAAGTTCTTCCTCTCTTGGACTTAAATCTGCACTATTCTCTTCTATTGCAAGCCAATATTGTCTCTTGCTTCATTTTCACTTATTGATATTTAATGAAATATGACATCCTTGCTGACCACAATGGTTTTTCTTTCCATATCATAAGCTAAGTCACCTGGCACGATGACACAGGACATAGAAGTACAAGTGTCTGACACATGACACGACGACCCCAGAAACAGGACATGGAGGATACATTATATATATGATTTTTTTTTTGAAAATTACACATACTAAAATGAAATATAGACATAAAGATTCATATTTTGTTAGAAATTAGAAGATTTTACATGATACAAAACATGTAACATAATACAAATGATGATCAAATGACTAACACACAAGAAATTAGAACCATAAGCTGCAACATTCTCAATCTCATTAACTTAATGTTGAATTTAATGCTGCCGCAAGAGCCATTCTACTGGAGGATGGCATAAGACCCTAGTTGTGGACTAGGGCCCCCAGTATACTCCTAGGGTTCTTGGTCTGGGACCAAGTAGTTAGAGCCATGGCAAAAGACCCTTGTGAGGGCCCCCAGTAGATGACTGGGGTTCTTGGTCTAGAACCAAGCAGAAAGACCCTTGTGTGGGCCCCTAGTAGATGACTGGGGTTCTTGGTCTGGGATCAAGTAGTAAAGACCCTGGATGTATTCTAGGGCCCCTGGATATGTTACAGGGAATCCTTGCCCTGAACTTGGATTGATCCTTGGATGTGTTCCTTGGTGGTTGATATAAGTCCCTAGAAGTGTCTAGTGCCCCTAGATATGTTCCAGGGTACCCATGCCTAAAGCATGGGTTGATCCTTGGTCTTGTACCTTGGTGGATAAGACTCCAAGATATGTTCTGGGGCAACCTGGTCTTTGACGAAGGAGATCTTGGTGTAATACCAAGATGTGTTGGTGTGTGATCCTCTTCCTTTCTCCTAGGATGGTCCACAGGACCTAGGAGAGACTATGAAGATGGGCATGACCACATTGTGTGATATACCCCTTATGCAGTGATGATAAAGTTAATTGGTCACCTTGAGAATCATATGGACATGTTTTGCCACTGAGAAAACTCCAAACCCTTTGTTTGCTCTTCCCCTTTGGTTTTTGAGTTTGGGTTTGAGTGGGGTTTGTATTTTTGTTTTAGGGCTTAGTAAGATTAAAATATAAATATTAATTAATATTTAATACGACATTAAATTAATATTTATATTAATTAATGTCATTATATTAATTATTATTTTATTTATCTAAGCCCTAGCCTTGAACTATAAATAAAACCCCTCCCTCTCTATTCTAATTCACTCACTTACTCTCTCCTTCTCTAAGTGGCGGATAAGCTCTGAGGTTTTCTTCCTCAGTCCAGTGGCCTCCTTGACTGTTCAGTTTTGGTGCATTTTCTTTGTGCTGGAAGGTGTTTTGAAGTGCTGTGTTGCTGGTGGTTCTTTTGTTGATTTGTTTGCTGCTGCTAGGTTACTTCTACCACCTGAGATTTGTCCTATTCTAGTAGCCGTCCACCCTACTGTCAGATCTGTCCCTTTCTATGCAGCTGGCCATTTGTGTGAGATCCATGTGGTGGCTAGCAGACCCTCTTCCAGGCTGCCGTTTTACTCCTGTGTGTAGATCTGATACCTATGAGGGCCACAACTATCTTGTTGAGCTGCTAGCCCCTTTTTAGTAGGCAACTATCCTCCTTTTGAGTAGATCTGGAACTTCAAGGCTGTCTCTCTTTTACTGTCACAAGGATTTACTTCCAAAAATCTGTTTGGGGTTTTGTTGTCATTTCTTTGAGGTTTTTCTATGGTGGAAAACAGTCCTATATTCTTTTGATAGAGTTCTAACCCCTAGTGGTTGATCCATGAGTCCAAGACTATATCTGAGCATAAATTCAGAGGCTTAACATTGCACTTGTGTGCCAAGCTCCTTCTTCATCACACAGAGGTAATCTTCAGAGGTAAGTTGCAGTTGCACTTCAATTTTGATCTATGTGTTTAAACTCAGAACTACTATTTGAAATGCTGAATGTTCTAGATCTACAATTATTCTTGGTTTAAAGATCTATTAGCTTGTATTACTTAGAAATATTTTATTGTTCAGATCTAACTACTTTGCATACTTAGAAATATTTTATTGTTCAGATCTAACTACTTTGCATACTTAGAATTATTTAATAGTTCAGATCTAACTATAGTGTTTTAGATCTACTGTGTTCTTGTTGATCTAGCTATCAGAAAATTTTTAAAAGGTATATTTTTCTGTTCTTCTCCCTAATTCTAACATGGTATTAGAGCTTAGGGCGTGAAAATAGCTCAAGAGTTGCAGACTTGAGCCTGTGTAGATCCTCTTCTTAGGGTTTGTTTTGCATATCAGAAGTAAGCTTGTTTTTTCATCTCTGGTTTTCAATATGTCTTCTTCATTACTCTCAACTTGTTCTAAGGCTGAGGCTGCCACAGGTCCTTGACAAATCTAAGGTTATTAAACAACAAAACTGGGCTAATTATAGGAGCAGATCCAAGCCTTATCTAAGCCTCTTCCAAGCTCTTAATGCTTTCCTTTGGGTATTTGAGAAAGGGAACAAGGTTTCCATTTTGTTAAGTTACAAGGGGAGTAAATGTCTCTAGCTGTCTTAGCTTTGTTTTTATCTTTAATGAGGCCCTGTAGTATGAATCCACTGGATTATCAAACCCTTGGAAAATCTTAATAATGAAACACTTTCTCAATAGATATCTTCATCTCTTACTCCATGCTCTAATATGTGAATATTATACACTCAGATAACAAGGCTTGGAACAGGATTATTGTCAACCATCACTCTCTTTAGCAATCTATTTTATCCTAGACCTGAAACCTCTTGGGAAAGGTTAATTGTTTAAGTGCTCAATTATGCCTTTGGAAAGGAACTTGAATTATTGTCATTTCCCTCAATACTAACATTTAGAAAATGACTAGAACAGATTGAACTTAAAAGAAAGTTCAATCTCTCTAATATTAATCGAGCATTGTTAGTCAAGGTCCAAGGATGATACCTGATAGCCATCTCCACATGCTAAGCATTGTTCCTTCAAAGAATTGGTGTAGAGACCTCGTCTAACATGTATCCTAGTCAACAGAAATATACTCCTTGGAAGCTGCTTCTGCACCCCTAAATCTTTGTGTCACTAACAGACTTGGAAAGTTTTGAAGGTTGTTAACTCTGCATTTAATTAGCAAGTGAGATCTGAATGACTGTGACAAGCTCTACTTGAGCCTAGAAAAATGACTCTTTAGTTTGACCTCTTCTTTAACAAAGTCTAAACACCACACCATGCTTCTCTTAGTTGGGAATACCTCTATGACAAGAAGATATCCATTACACATTTTATTTGGACTGATTGATGTGGAGAGGATAGCGAAAGACTATCTTGTTTATTGTCTTGTACACTTGTGAGATGCAAGTTTGGGTGCCAAAGAAAACTTGTTTGGATCTTTGGTGGAGTGACCAATGCTGGTTGGGAGAGATTCCTTGTTATGAGAATCTGGAAGCTGGGGTCCTTTATCTTTGGTGGATCCTTGGTTTTTTGAAGGGGGACTCCTAGTAAATCCTCTAGTTTACCCTTGATTATCTATTGATTTTCAAGACTTTTCTCCTTTTTTTTTGACTGAAAATTAAATGATTACACTTACCTCCAGTAACCCTTTCTCACTTCTGAGCAAGGTCGAGTTAGTTGAACATCTAATACATAATGCTTGTGAATATAACCATCATCTTGAAGATCACAAGAGATAGGTTTCAACTTTTATAATGTTATTGTTACTAATGCTTGGTGAGTTCTTAGATTTCATTTAATAAGCTTTTGGTAAATTACAATGGCATTGATATAATCACTGGTAAAAGAATTTTAATGGGAAACTGTGTAACTTCAGTGAATGATAGCACCTTATGCACTTAATGGTCATCCATATGTTTTGTACTACAAAGAGTACACGAGCTTTAAAGTTAACCACAATACATTGAGTGGTGGAAACTTAACAATGATTTTGGTGTTTGGCTTTGAGAAAAACATGTGACAACTGACTTTTGTAAGAACATAATTTGGCATAAAACAGTCCTTGGCCTCATTATTTAAGACGTATTGTTAACTCGTTGCATGTGGATGAATAGTGTATTATCCATAGGACAGTGGGATAATCTCTTGAGGATATGGAATTACTTGAACTAACAGATTTATATCAAACATTTGCATACACAGAAGATGTCTTAAATAGCTTGAGTTGGTAACAGGGTGCAAAGTACAAGTATGTCTTCAAGCTAAGCAAGTTCATGGATACTTCATTTACATTCATTTTTGTGACTACAAATGACAACAAGAAGAGCTATGTTTACCTTCCTGTCATATTTATGAATCTGTGTCTCAATAGAATACTGTCAGAATCTTATGTGTATTTTTATTATATGACCAAGGAAGTTGTAATCTCAGCACATACTTATTATAAATTGATGTAAGCTAGGTCTTTCTCCCTAGTTTGGAAACACAACAATATGTTGGTCTATTATCTCTGATATGAAAGCAACATGTAACCTTGGGTTATTTTCTTGGTTAAGGAGTCCAACAAATTATTTTGGTAGTTGGGGTATTTTTTCTCGTTTTGGGAACCCTACATATATTTCCTTTTTGATCGAGAGTCCTTAGATTGTAATTGAGCCATTATCCTTGGCAAAGGAGTTTAACAAGTCTGACTCAATTTTTCATATTAAGCTTGGTATTGACACCAAGAACATCTTGAAGAGATATGACACCAGATTAGAGTCAAAGGATCTTATAGGTTCAGAGGGAGCAAGTTTGCATGTACAGGGAGGCAGACATTTTATGAGACTCAGAGGAAACAGTCCCTGCATATGAGTTAGACCTTGACCTATAACAGATGGCAGTATTAAGGTTAAATTTGTGACTTGTGACTTCTCTCAGAAAGAAGGGATTATCTATGACAAGATCTTTACTTCCATTAGGATCCTTATCTCTCTTGTCGTAGTTTTTGATTTGAAAACTTCACCAGATAGATGTTGAGACTGATTTTTCTTAAGAGTGAAGTTGAGCAAGAGGCTATCCATGGGAAAGAATCCCATAGATTATAACAAGCTTCGAGAACTTGGTATGAAAGTATTGACAGTCTCTCTACAGAGTCTTGGGTTCACCAAGAGTATTGCAGATCCCAATCGTTATATAAAGATTGTACAAAATCATCCTGTTATCTTAGGATGATTTGTTCCTTATAGGAAAGGAAATTTTTGATAGCTCAGACTAAGAGGGAGCTCTTCAACAGATGTTGAAATGGAAGACTTGGGGTCTTTTGCATTATTTTTTTCTGAGCTTAGAGGTGTGACAGAAACCAAGTGAGATGCTTCTCTCACAAGAGCAAATTACACAGTTGATATGCTCCGCAGACTTCGCATGTTGGACTGTAAGTCCATATCCACACCGATGTTTTACAAACTGTAGAAGTTACAAGATAAAGCTACAGTTTCAGATCCAGAAGACCTCATTGGGTTCTTGATGTATCTTATACACACCAGACCAGATATTTATCATGAAGTGAATACCCTCATCCAACTCATGTGTGGACCGAAGCATATTCTTATGGTTGTTGTCAAACCTTTTTTATGAGATATGTTTGAGAAACTATAGCCCATGGGCCTAGATACACTTCAGTGGAGATGAAATGCTTCATGGTTTTACACATTCATATTGGATGAGCAGTATAGTGGATCGGAAGAGTGCTTCCAGATATTGTATTAGCTTGGGTTCAACTGTGTTCTCCTGGTCCAGCAGGAAACGAGGCTCCATAGCCCAGAGCACTGTAGAAGCATAGTACATTATTGCAAGTGCTGCTAGCAGAGAAGCAACGTGGCTCAGGAAGCTACTTTCAGATTTGTTCAGTGCTGAGTTGGAACCCACAGTAATCCACTGTGATAAACAAAGTTGTGTAAAGCTCTCCGTGATTCCTGTGTTTCTAAGACAAAACACATTGAGATGAGATATCACTATGTTCGAGACATAGTGCAGAAGAACATTCTCAGTATTCAGTATGTTTCGATGGCAGAATCAAACTTAGATATTTTGACCAAGCCTTTGTCATYGACAAARTATGTGTACTTTCAAGACAAGCTTGTTGTTGCTGAGAATGCCTCTCTTGCTGAGAGGGAGTGTTSAAATTAATGCAGCTGCAAGAGCCATTCTCCTGGAGGATGGCATAAGACCCTAGTTGTGGACTAGGGCCCCCAGTACACTCCTGGGGTACTTGGTTTGGGACCAAGCAGTTAGAGCCATGGAAAAAGACCCTTGTGAGGGCCCCCAGTAGATGACTGGGGTTCTTGGTCTAGAACCAAGCAGAAAGACCCTTGTGTGGGTCCCCAATAGATGACTGGGGTTCTTGGTCTGGGACCAAGCAGTAAAGACCCTAGATGTATTCTAGGGCCCCTGGATATGTTACAGGGAATACTTGCCTTGAGCTTGGATTGATCCTTGGATGTGTTCCTTGGTGGTTGATATAAGTCCCTAGAAGTGTCTAGGGCCCCTAGATATGTTTCAGGGTACCCATGCCTAAAGCATGGGTTGATCTTTGGTCTTGTACCTTGGTGGATAAGACCCCAAGATATGTTCTGGGGCAACCTGGTCTTTGACCAGGTAGATCTTGGTGTAATACCAAGATGTGTTGGTGTGTGATCCTCTTCCTCTCTCTTAGGATGGTCCACAGGACTTAGGAGAGACTATGAAGATGGGCATGACCACATTGTGTGATGTACCCCTTATGCAGTGATGATAAAGTTAATTGGTCACCTTGAGAATCATATGGACATGTTTTGCCACTGAAAAAACTCTTAACCCCTTGTTTGATCTTCCTTTTTGGTTTTTGAGTTTGGGTTTGAGTGGGGTTTGTATTTTTGTTTTAGGGCTTAGTAAGATTAAAATATAAATATTAATTAATATTTAATATGACATTAAATTAATATCTATATTAATTAATATGTCATTATATTAATTATTATTTTATTTATCTAAGCCCTAGCCTTAAACTATAAATAGAACCCCTCCCTCTCTATTCTAATACACTCACTTACTCTCTCCTTCTCTAAGTGGTGGATAAGCTCTGAGGTTTTCTTCCTTAGTCCAACGACCTCCTTGACTGTTCAGTTTTGGTGCATTTTCTTTGTGCTGGAAGGTGTTTTGAAGTGCTGTGTTGCTGGTGGTTCTTTTGTTGATTTGTTTGCTGCTGCTAGGTTACTTCTACCACATGAGATCTGTCCTATTCTAGTAGCCGTCCACCCCTATGTCACAGGGTTCGTCGAACCTAAAGCTTGAGGTTCAAACTTTGGCGAACCTCAAGGTTCATTGAACCTAATGCTGAACCTGAACGAACTCGAATGCGTGCTCGAATTCGAAGCTTAGGACGAATTTGAAGGAGAATTTTATTGAGGTTTGGGACAAGGTTTCATTAGGGTTCAATATTTATAGCCGAACCTAAAGTCGAACCTCATTCGAACCTTATTGGAAAATTCGAACCCGAATCGAACCTAATCGTTGTCGAACTCGAACTCGAACCTAAACCATGTGACTTAGGTCCACCCTACTGTCAGATCTGTCCCTTTCCATCCAGCTGGCCATCTGTGAGATCCGTGTGGTGGTTAGTGGACCCACTTCCAGGCTATCGTTTTACTCTCGTGTGCAGATCTGATACCTATGAGGGCCGCGACTATCTTGTTGAGCTGCTAGCCCCTTTTCAGTAGGCAATCATTCTCTTTTTGAGTAGATCTGGAACTTCAAGGCTGTCTCTCTTTTACTGTCACAAGGGTTTACTTCCAGAAATTTGTTTGGGGTTTTGTTGTCATTTCTTTGAGGCTTTTCTATGGTGGTTGTTGAGATTTGGTAGCTTGGAGGTACTTCTGCATTGGCAGTGCTCAACATGCGGAAGTGACCAAGCAAATTATCTCCTAGTGGCTTTATAATTATAAAGTGACTTTATAAAGTGATTTTATAAAGTTGAGTCTTTTAATTTCGAAATGTAAAATTGACTTTATGATGTTATGGGTCACTTTATTAATTAAAGTGACCTCAACGAATGATTAAATCATGACCGTTGATCTCAAGGGTAAGTGAAGAGTCACTTGAGGGACATCAAGGTTTAGAGGAGTTACAATTCGAAATTGATAAAAGCAGCTCATTAGGAGAGGAGGGCACACACTTTGAGGAGAGAGTTGTGGGAGGTGAAGGGTCACTCATCCCAAGAGATTTCTTGAGCGTGGAGAAAGGAGAAGGGCAGCAGGGGAGGCGCATCTTTCAGGAGAGGAAGAGAGCATGCATCCCAAGAAAGTTGCAGCTGATATAGAACAGGACCGTACAATAGAGAAAGGAATCCGTACTGTATGGATTTGCTGGAGGTACAACTAAGGTATTCACTGAAATCGTGGTTCAGATTTCAATGCAAGTTGCTGATTATTTCTAGATTTTTTTTACTGTTGGTACAGAAGTTTGTGCGCACTGTTCAAAGATTGTTATTGCTGAAGTACAGGCTGTATAGTTCAGCTTTATAACAGAAATTTAATGCAGTTTGTTTGGCTGAAACTTGGCACAGATTTCTAGAAATTTTGGACAGTTTTCTGGGTGTAGAAGAGGCACATTTTTTGAGTTGGGTTTTGTTATATCATTGCTGTAAATGACTGCTGTAATCTCAGTATTTTTCTCTG
The DNA here is from genome assembly GCA_009831015.1 of Picea engelmannii. Taxonomy (NCBI): domain Eukaryota; kingdom Viridiplantae; phylum Streptophyta; class Pinopsida; order Pinales; family Pinaceae; genus Picea; species Picea engelmannii. Next base: position 181,253 of record ML808444.1, read on the forward strand.
GAGCTTAATAGAAGATTTCTCCTCAATTTGTCACATATTTTCTGTGTTATTCTTCTTGGGTTTTACCCAGAATTTTCCATGGTACATTATGGATATTTTGTCCATTGTTAGTATATGATTCTGCCGCAGATTTAATTTCAGGACTACTTTATTTAGTGTTTCTGTTCATTAAGTGCAGCTAGTAAAAGATTTAATGCTTGGCTGTTATGACTTAATTGGAGGCTGAAATCTGGGTATAATATAGTGATTTTCTGAACTAATTTCAACAGTGGCAAAACAGTCCTATATTCTTTTGATAGAGATCTAACCCCTAGTGGTTGATCCATGAGTCCAAGACTATATCTGAGCATAAATTCAGAGGCTTAACATTGCACTTGTGTGCCAAGCTCCTTCTTCATCACACAGAGGTAATCTTCAGAGGTAAGTTGTAGTTGCACTTCAATTTTGATCTATGTGTTTAAACTCAGATCTACTATTTGAAACGTTGAATGTTCTAGATCTATAATTATTCTTGGTTCAGAGATCTATTAGTTTGTATTACTTAGAAATATTTTACAGTTCGGATCTAACTACTTTGCACACTCAGAATTATTTTATAGTTCAGATCTAATTGTAGTGTTTTAGATCTACTGTGTTCTTGCTGATCTAGCTATTAGAAAAATTTTAGAAGGTATATTTTTCTGTTCTTCTCCCTAATTCTAACACTGAGTCAGAGTCACTGATTCTATAGATGGGAATCCCAATGGCAAATGCAAAATAACAATAGCGTAGATACTAGAACTGTAGATGGAAGAATCTCATAGCTCATGAATCGTGACTGTCAGGAGTCCTCCATGTCATAATCATCAAAATCAACATCACTACCACTGCTCTCTCCTCACTCCTCCTCTATATTCAATCCAATCTGTGCATTTGTTGGTGTGGAGGATGACCCCTCAAGAGGATCACTATCATCAAAAGTGGCTGGCTCTAGCACTGGGTCATTAAGATCCAAGTTGGGTAATGCCAACTCAACATTGCTGTCCAAACCCATATCATCAGGAAACACATCCCACATCTTTGTCTTTCCCTTCAACCACTTCTCCCTTTGCCTGTAAATAAGACAGAGGTTGGTGTGCACATACACCATTGTCTCTGCCCTGAACTGCTCAAGCCTGCTCTTCTTTAAACTGTACAAATTGCCATATGTGCTCCATTTCCGCTTGCAACAAGAGGATGAAGTAGCCTAAGAGAGGAGCCTCATGGCTAACTGTTGTAGAAGAGGGCTTGTTGCCCCATGAGTTGCCCACCAAGCATAGGGCTTCATAGCCACCCTATCTCTGAGCGCATCATAGCCTCCATATCTCCCAGTGCTATTGGAAAACTCTATGAAGCCCTCCTCCACCTCATCAAGGGATGCTCTATCCTGAAATATGTCTAAATGCATCCTTCCTCCCCTGTGAAAGCTCACCAAAATACTTCACAGCTCCACTCAAAACTGTGACACATCCTGAAATTGGGACATGTGTTGGACATGAATTTGGCAGGTGTCCTGTGCACAGGACAAATGCCATGTTTGTGTCTGACCTTGTTCTCACCGAATCGTGTCTGACACGAAGGATACAGGACATGGGACCCCTGGGGGGCGGCGTGTCCTGTTACAGAGATCATAAGTCTTTGCCTTCATTTCTAGTATGTTTCTTGTCTTACCATATCATAAATCAAATTTGGCATTCCTGCTAACTACACCATTATCATCTAAGTCAAATATGGCATTCCTGCTCACTACACCATTATCTTCTAATTTATAAATTTCTCTCGAGGAACATGTGCACAGCCATTATAATGAAATACTCTTAAATGTTATATGCTGTTTTGAAGGTTTCTTATTTGTCCAAGATTCCTTAGGTGTTATATTTTTTACTTTCTTAGAGGGTGTATGCTGATTAAAAATACAGTTATATTACTGTGTCTGCCCAAAAACCATTTAGTAGATTCTTGCCATCGAGCATACATGTAACCATCTCCACAATAGTTTGATTCTTTCTTTGCTGTGGGGTATACATTGTCGTATCCTATCTCATGATGCCACACGACTTCGGACTTACAAAATTTGACAAAGCATTAGATAAGTTCTCATCAATTAATGTAACAAAATACTTTGCTCCTCTTAGAGATAGACTAACAAATCACCATGTACCAACTCTAAATGTGTTATAGCTCTGATTGCTTCATCCTTTGGAAAACGATGTTGAAGTTGCTTTCCAAAATACATGTCTCACATGCTTTTTACTACTATACAAATGGAAAACCATTTACATTCTACAGCCCTGAACCCAGTATGAGGGAGATGTGTAATGTCCGTGCTCAATGCTGGGATTACACATGGTATTTAAAAATAATAATAACAAATAAATATAGCAAGGTTGGCTCAAATAAAAAATAAATAAGAAGCTTTAATTGATACCCACACTAAAATTATGTCAAATACACACCAGTGTAGATTCATCTTAATTTGGAGTCTTTTAAGCACTGAGTGATTTTCATCTCAATTTCTTTTTGATTCATCTCTATGATTAATAGATCTGGAGGAGATGGATCTACACTGATTAATTTCATTAATTGAAGACCGACATTTTGGATGAATGTAAATAACATCAGGCATACTTTTGCCTTACCTTCTCACATCTTAATTGAAATTATTGCTTGCCCTTTTATTTCATGTGCTCAGGTATCTAGTGCCACTTTTGATCTACCTTCTCAAATCTTAATTGGGATTATTGCTTGCCCCTTTATTTCATGAACCCAGGTATCTAGTGCCACTTTTGATCTTCTTCTATACCTACAAATTCTGTGAACCACTTTCTTCTGGAAGTCGTGTTGCAATCATTTAGGCACTTAAATCTATATTACAAAGCATCAAATTATGTACCACATGCAACAAGTGAAGTGACAAATAATCCATCATCTCAGACTTACATCTTATCTTTCATGAAGATTATCATAATAAGTTTCAATTTTCATACTTTATTGAATATTCTATAACGATAAAATCCTTTTTATAATGAGTAGACTTTTCCCAGTAGTAACACTTACTCTGTGTTTTTCATTTCTTCAATTCAACACTGATTTCAGTAATCTGGAAGTTTTGAGCATTCTGATTTTTTTTGCTATTACAGCCTTTCAATTTTCTGTTTCAAACATTCTTTTAGTTCCATTGACCTACTTTTGTGGTCATTCATTAGACATTAATAGACTTATCTTATTCTAGTTCCCTTTAACACTGCCTTTGCTAGTGCACTTCTTCTACAACCAAATCGAGGTCGTCTTTGTTCTTTGTCATTGATATACATGTACTTCAAGAATCAACACATCCAGGAGTAAAAGAGGAGGGGGCACACACACCAGAACCCATCAATATATGCAAGGAGCACTAGCATATGTGCATTGGCTCCAAGCAGAAGAAAATCTACATCTTTCCTAAACATGCAATCCTGGCTGAAATCTGGAGAGCCAAATCTGATCGGAATGTAGAAACTTCTCACAGTATGGGGGTTATGTTTGGGGACAAGTGGATGGTCTGGCAGGCTGACAGGACTCAGGAGCACGTTTAATGTGATCCAACAGGTAGGCTTTATTTTCCCATGGAAACATTGCTGTTGTATCCGCTCTTCTCTACTATCTCAGACGTTTCCTAATAGTTGTTGCCCCCCTTCTTTATGCTGCTACAGTTTCTTATTGAAAATATTTTACAAAGCCGTATGCCCAAACCTTCAAGTGGGCGAGTCCCATAGTTTTCAGGCTTACAACACCTCAATGGTTCTGATATCATGTAGAAAAATCAACGTGAATGATAAAATTCTGTCTCGGAATTAAAAACAGAATTTATTTCAACATATAGCAGCAGCAAATTATTGGTCCTTACCATACATACAATTTTGAAGGCAGTGCTCAAGTGAGCAAACATCTTATGTAAATAAACATAAAGTTACTTCTATTCCAAGGAACCCCCTCTTATAGAAGGTTATATTTGTTGATGTTTTGGTAGCTGCGTGAGGTATTAACCTCCATGGATAAACCTTTGACTAGAATAGAATATTCCGGAAGCAAGAGAAACCCTAAACAGATGTGTGAAAACCCTAGAAGACATGTCTGCTCAGCAGAATATATAATATTAAGTTGTTATCCTCCAGGAAGACAAGTCGGCCTCACAGGAATAAGATAAACAGAAATTATAATTACCAGAAAGTCAGGTCGGCCCACCCAGAAAAGTAATTGGACAGATTAATATAAATAGAGGACGTCTTGGCCCATTTGTTCACTCACACTCACTTAGGAAACCAGAAACAGTGCACAAGTTTGGAGGAGCAACAACAGCTGCAGTTGTACGGTTTTCTCTTGTTCAGTCTTTCCGGTACTTTCTCTTGTGTGCTACCGTTGGAGAAGGTGCGCTCTCTTGGTCATCTATTGGTTCTGGTGTGGCTTCTTGGAATCATTCTTTCTGTCAAAAGTTAAGGTGCTCGGGGGTGACTTTGTGCGTATGGTTGGGTGACAATGGTGTAGCATTGTCTATGGTGAAACGAGCACATCTACATTATTCTAACAATATTATATGTTGAAATTATCACTGATGACATCATTCTGACAGTGTTTGTGCTGACTCAAGTGAGCAAACACCTTAAATAAATGTAACCTGTATCTATACAATTACAGGATAGGTGGTTTCCCTAAGACACAAGTTACTTATATTACAAGGAACCCTTCTTATAGAAGGTTATATTATTTGTTGAAATTATCACTGATGACATMATTCTGACAGTGTTTGTGCTGACTCAAGTGAGCAAACACCTTAAATAAATGTAACCTGTATCTATACAATTACAGGATAGGTGGTTTCCCTAAGACACAAGTTACTTATATTACAAGGAACCCCTTCTTATAGAAGGTTATATTATTTGTTGAAATTATCATTGATGACATCATTCTGACAGTGCTTGTGCTGACTCATCACGTCTGCTGAGTTGTCACATATCTCAATTTCTGCTACCTGGATATAAAAAAGTAAACATTAAATTCTAGCAAATTATTTAGGTATCTGCTGTACTACATTGGGTATGATTTTCTGGTAGGATTCCTGAATGTGCTTACGAGGTCATTAATTTAATGTTTAGAGATCCAACTTCAAGAAAAAGCATGTTGTAACTGAACATTTACTCCAAGGATTCATTCAACTTTTGATATTGGTTCTAAACATGATTGTTAGCATTGTAATCTGTATACCGACTAATTTTTTTTTGAAATGTGTGTTTGTTTTCTGCCTCTGTTTGAGCTTGGAGCATCTCTTACTTGTGCCCAGTCGGGCCCCAACCGATGTTGGTGAACTGGGAAAAATCTTTCCAAAGGAAATTGACAATTATGACATGGAATATTGCATGCTATTTCTTAGATTGAAATTTTAATGCATTTTAGATTTTACAATTTTATGTATTTTTTGCATTGAGAGGCACATTCTACAGCCCAGTATGGAAGATATGTGTCATATGTTTGTGTCATGTAACTAAAATGGAAAATTTTGACGTTTGATCTCTAATGTCAAAAAAAAGGTCGACCTAAACAAATAAACTAAGAAAAGTCTGCCTAAAGAAATAATAAGTTGGCATAGATCCATCTTAACCCTGGATTGCTGAGAGGGATCAAATCCCTTGAGGTGCAAACCTCAAGCTTTTGCACTCCAAAAAGGTTTGCACCTGGAGGCGTTTATTCCCTCCTGGTGCTTGATAGATATAGTGTTAGGATGGAGTTATGTTAGTAGCCTAGTAGTATGCTTCTGTGCTTTTCCCTGGATGTAAAACTGTGCTGTTGGCATCATTTTGGCTGGTGTATATGCTTTTTAGCTGAGTTTGTAGCTGCCATGTGTGTAATTAGACATTAAGCAGATATTAGTAAGATCTTATATGTTCCTTTTGACACAGGGTGTAGGAAACAATGATCAGAAAGTTCTTGTATTGGCAGCTACAAATACTCCTTATGCTCTGGATCAGGTTTGTGTTCTATCTAGAACAATCAAGTCAAATGCATTGTTTTTATTGAGGATTAATGAAGGTCATATTCTATTTGTCCATTTAAGATTGCTTGCTATGAAGACTGCAGATAGATTCCCTACTGATAAATAATCTTGGTTGCAGGCTATTAGGAGGCGTTTTGACAAACGAATCTATATTCCTCTACCTGATCTGAAGGCAAGGCAGCATATGTTCAAGGTATAGGGCTCTGCCTATATCTTCCTTCACTATTTTTTCCGGTAAATAGAAGCATTACTTCTGAATGAAAAGTTTTCCTTCGAAAAGTAAAAGCAACAGCAAAATGCCTGTTTGTGAACTGATGGTATCTTTCTTTGTTTTGGAAGTTCTGTTAATGTGAAATTGTGGGCTATAAGCAGGTTCACCTAGGTGATACACCTAACAACCTGACAGAGGGTGACTTTGAGGATCTAGCACGGAGAACAGATGGCTTCTCTGGGTCCGATATTTCTGTTTGCGTAAGTAGATATTGTCTCACTTTTTCCATTTCCCTGCAGATCTTTGAAGAAATAAAGGGAGGAATGTAGGAAGAAATGGTAGCATTTCACATCTTGATAGTGTTCTAGTCCTGCAAGATTTTGTTCTCAGGTGGTTTTGTGATGCTTTTTTTGGTGTGTGGATGTGGTCTGAAAATAATTTGTGGTGGCAGGTGAAAGATGTATTATTTGAACCTGTACGTAAGACTCAAGATGCTATGTTCTTCAGTAAAGTTTCTACCAAAGATGGGGAGATGTGGATGCCATGTGGTCCCCGACAACCTGGGGCTGTGCAAACCACTATGCAGGAACTTGCAGTTAAGGGTCTGGCTTCACAGGTATTTTCTCAAGTCTTTTCTTGTGTGATAAGAAGGTTGGCATGATCTCACGTTCACTTTATCCTGTCTCTCTGTTGGCATGACCTGTTATTGTTAGTTTTGTTCCAAGAATCATTCCTATTCAATGATCTTGTCATTACAGATTTTGCCCCCGCCGATTTCAAAGGCAGATTTTGACAAAGTCCTGGCAAGGCAGAGACCAACTGTCAGCAAGCACGATCTAGAAGTCCAAGAGCGATTCACAAAGGAATTTGGTGAAGAGGGCTGACAAATTTTCTTTGTCAAGGTCTTCCATTTGTATTATTTTCCATTTTTCTCCGACCAGATTAGTGGCTTATAACATCTATCGGTTGTTCCAGATTCTTATAAAAATTAATGGGTGTTCATTTGACCACGGGATACATCATTTATATGATCTGGTGGTATGTTTATTTGGTGTGGAGTCTATCTTCTGAATTTAATGATCTCCTTTTCACGGTTTGCTCTTCTTCAAATCTCAAAATTGTTATTAAGTGTTTGTATATGAAAATTTGAGCTGAAACTAACCAAGTCAGCTGGTTCTTAATTTATCCATCTCAGGGGTATATAAATATATATCCTGTATTAGTAGCACGCAAATTAATTAAAACGGTGCAATGGCTCCCTTGAAAGATTTTAGACTCGAAATTATATAGTATTGGTAGGTATCAAATTGGATTGTCATGATTACTGTAGTTTAATCCTTTATTAATGTGATTGTGAAAAGATACAACTGTATATATAATGGTAAACCTGCGTTTGCATTGTGACATTCTATGATGCAGAGCTGTTGCATTTTGCAATTCAATCGGTGTTGTTGATAAGTGAAGATCTATAGAGTCATATATGGGGATACTTCAAGACTTATATGTCTTATTATATCATATTAAACATGTAACATTATTTATGAACGGTGGTCTATGTGGTAATAACTGCACGAGTACTGGCATTATACTCATACATAACTTTGCACTACAAACCATGTATTCTCATACTTTTGTTCAATTTATTATTTATTTCTTTTGACCACCTGGTCTATATATGACGTAGGCCTATATTTCAATTCAGATGTCGTTACATCATGATGTGATTACCCTCAGGTAAGTTAAACCTATAAGTGGTATCAGAGCAATTTGTCGATAACACATTCCAAAGCTTCGACTTCCTCTGCTTACTTTTTAACTATTTTCTCCTAATGCTTCTCTCTCGTTTCTCTGTGACCCCATTTTCTTAGACTCACATTTCACTCTCTTCCCTTTTTTGCAGTGTCTCCGTATAATCCCTGTAAAAATCTGTTCTTTTCCTTGCTGTGATTTTTCCATCCGCGTTGTCTTTTCTGTTCCTTGCCAGATCTCCACCCTATTATTTTTCCTTTGTCAGCGTGCACATCTTTTATCTCTGCATTTTTTGTCATTCTTAAAAATATCTTACTTTCCATTCTGTGCAACTGTTTTTTTTCAATGTTTGTACAATCTACTTTTCTATTCCTACGGTCATCGTCTTGTTTTTCCTTTGGCCAGTCTATTTTTTTTTTCCATTCCAACTAGGCATTACCACTTTCCTCTATTTGTGACCTCTGTCATAGGCATCCCCGTTGTTGGTATCGGATCCTTTTCCATCTGGAATTCATATTGATTTGTGTTATTTTTCATCCCCATCACATTCCACCTTCTTTTCTTCACCAACCTCTCTTCTGGCAGCTTGCCGTTTGATCCGTTGTCGATTGCATTTGCTATCGTACCATTACAGCCGCTTTGTTTTTCTCATCATCAATTTAAGAAAACATGCTTTTGATAAAATATTAAAGTGCATAAAGTTTGGATTTTCAGTATTCTCACGGAGCCATTAAAGTAAACCTTTCAAAAGAAATTAAGAAATTAAAAGCTTTAACTGTAGACAAGTCTCTTGGTGTATTGTTTATGTTAGCCTTACTTCTTAGTTTCAACATGCTCAGTGTATTAAGTTTAGCTCTTAGTTTCAAGTTCTTGAACCACCTGTTCTATTTAAATGATATTCACAATGTCATGACATTTTTGTGATTTATCGACTAAATTTTATTATTAATAAAAATTTAGCAGTTCTGAATCAAATGCATATGAGATGGCATCCGAGATATTTTTTTAAACCATATGTTTCAACTAACTTGCCATGGAGATCAAGGTTGCATGCCATGTGTTGAACTAATTTGACAGAGATTGAAAAGTTTTGATGTATGAATGCTATGATTCCTTCTTACTTTTTTGTCTCCCATCTCCCCATCCATGTGTGCCACTTGCCATGGAGATCAAGGTTGGATGCCAAGGTCTTGAACCAATTTGACAAAGATTGAAAAGTTTCGACTTAGGAATGCTATGATTCCTTCATATTTTTCTGTCTCCTCCTATCTCCCCATCCATGTGTGCCACAATGGGGGATTTGGCTCCCCTTATGGCTCTTACAAGGAACCTTATAAGGGTCCCAATGATTTGTTTTTAGAATCCCTTTCTGTTCCAAGCCTTTGGTTTAGCTGAAATCTGGTTCCGATTTTTTTTTTAAAGAGATGCATTGAAACCTGTTGAGTGTAGAGCTTTTCTTCTAAACTAGTTGACGATGATGCCATTAAATTAGTAGATGTACCTTTAAACTTCACATGGATTCCAAAAAAAATTCCTTTTTATTCAAGCTCCAATAAAACTAGATTTTTTTTTTTTGCAAAGAAGATAATCTCTCACAATGGGCCACCAACTTTGAATTTTTGTGCTAAAAGCTAATAGAAAATCTAGACTGATCAATTATCATTCAAATGTAACCAATGCCACACATATGGGCTCTTACAAATAATTGCAACAAAAGATGAAATGTTCCATACTAGAAAACCTCAAATGCGAAGGATGGGGAGCTAAAAAAAGAAGAGGGCTTATCTTCCTAAAAATGTGAAGTTCCGAGGAACTGAAATGAAATAGGAAGAAAAAAGAATTAAAAGGTACTTGGCAAGGCAACTCCTAAGGTTTGGAAAATTGGCTAGAATACAAACCAAAACCAATTATTATAGTAATTGAAAATACTACTTCGAGAAAAGTTGTTTCACAATAGTAAGAAGCCATACCCCTAAAGGTAAATCTTTGAAAAAATAAGCTAATTTTATATTAGCTATTTTGAATTAAGATCCATGCCACTTCAATGCAACATGTTGAAAAAGATTAGAAAACAATAAGTTGACTTGTCTAGATGTATTAGTTATTCCAAATAAAAAGAGGATCTAGAATATTCCAAATAAAAAGAGGATCTAGAATAGTTAAAACAACTTATAACTTCAAACAACAACTAGAAGGAGAATAGAAGACATCATGGAGGACTGAGATTCAAATGAATGAACCTCATGTTCAATCCAAGCTAAAAAGCTATATTCTTTGAATGTCTAGTAAATGTTGGGTGTTAAAGAGGGTCATTACCATAAAGTTAAAACATGGCATTAAATAAAAAACCCCAATGAGCTTAAATACTCTAATCAAGCTGTTAATAAATTGAAATAGACCTCAGACCTACCAAAATGCATGGTAACATGGACAAGATTCACGACCCAGAGACGCCACATAAAAGATTGATTAGCCATACTATTGCAATGGGAGATTTTGATGTACACTTGATTGTCCCATCGACATTAACATCATCTTAAGGCACAGACACTACTAGATTGGGGTAAAAAAATGACATTTATATGATGTTGTTTTGACATTTAAGCGTTGAAGTTGGTATATTGATACATGGGGTAAATATTGTCTATATAGCTACTTGATATGTTGACGAGTTTGTGAGATTCATCTCTTCCCATAACATTGTTTTAATGTTGTCCCTAGGCTTGTTAAATTGATGCCTTAGAAATTGCTAAAGATTATATTTTGGAACTAAGTCCTAGAGAAGAAGTCAACATTTCTACATTTGTTCTTGTATGTATTTCAATGTTAATGCCATAGGATCTATATCTAGATGTTGGTATCTTGACATTAAGGGGATGCATTTTACTATGCAATACTCGTCCCACAACTCTTCAAATTTACCATCTAAAAAACATTGTCAACGATGTGGAGTGTTACCTACCGTCACGAGTTCAAACCTGACAATGGTGAGGATTCATTGTTTTACTAGCTCAACAATATTGATAATTCGCCATTGTTGTTGAGCTATTATGACCATGAATTATCATCATTCTTGACTTGAAATCGTGATTGCAAACAACACTATTTCACATTGTCGGTATGAGTAATTTTTTAAGGGAAAAATTTGGAATTGTGAGATGGAGATTGTATGGAAAAATGCATATGGAAATAAATATAACCCACCTTGGGTGGTGAGAAAACTCTTAGTTGCATTTGTCTTGTCTTTATTCTCTTCAAAAATCGAATGTCAAGTGCATCACAATCACTTATTTTTTCCTTGGAACATACATCCTCAAGAAACCCTCAGCCATTTCCCCTCATTCCAAGGATGGTACCTAGTCTAAAGAGGGCCATGTAGACTATTTTACATTGACTCGACAAGGACATTGAGTGAGGCCCACATACATAAACATAGCCAACACAGGGGCTTGGCCATGCGACCTTTTGCTGGCTATTCATAGCTCTCAATCACTCGAGCTAGTTCATTGGGCTAGATCACATTCATTTATATTGCCATTTTGAATCATTTAACTATGTGCATTGATGAATACATATAATGTTTAGTATCCAATAAAATATAATGCACATGTCAAGACCAAATCTTAATGTATAACAATATCATCATAGCTTTAGACATAAGGTCACATTTCACTATCACACTTTTACCACCAAAACCAATATATTAAAGTCCATTCATATGTTCATATATTTTTAATATATAATTCTAAATAACCATTGTAAGTTTAAAGACCATCAAATAATATCCATGCAAGAAGTTCCTGCAAAATTTTTGCATGGATAGTGTGCAAGTTAGGATGACCTTATGGATTCTTGAAAGCTTGCACACTATGTTATAATTGTAGGAATATGCAAAGGATTTCCATAAAAACTAAAGGCATGACTATAGGTTTACGTCCACAAAAGAAACAGAATAAAAATGAAGATCACAAAAAACAAGATTCCATAATTAATAGGAGGAAGTCATGGGTAACAAAATGAAATTTCAAATGAAAACTCGATTTACGTCCACAAATGAAACAAAATAAAAATGAAGATCACAAAAAACAAGATCCCATAATTAATAGGAGGAAGTCATGGGTAACAAAATGAAAAGTCAAAATGAATTTCAAATGAAAACTCAAAAGTAAGTATATCTCAACTTCATCTTTGACTCAAAGCAAGATTTCATATCAAAATTGGACCATAGGCAACCATCTCAACACAACTGAATCACTGATAACTTAACCATGCATAAACAATATTTAAAGTAGGAGCCCTTCCTAGCAATATAAACCATAAAGATGTTCATTTTCCACAAAGGTCAACTAAAGCATTTCTTGTTGGGACACCTAAATGGCACCCTTGCAAGAAGAAAACAATGCCATCTGAAAGTCACCTCCCACTTGCACCTTTCCCAACAAGGTTGATGCCATTCTACCATACTGCCCACAATAAAAGATGTAGGACAAAGACAAGGCAAGTGGAAACATCCTAGGGTGGATATGGACAAATCTTAATAGAAAACAAACTTAGTTGTGATTGCAAAGTAATTTCAATTCAATGTAGACTATTTTAATGTTACAAATACAACTATTTTATGGCGGAAATATTTTATCACACAAATATAATCATAAGAAATCAATAACGAGAGAATCCATGAGCCAATGAATTCTATTAGGATTTCATTATAAAGGACTACATAGACTTATAGGGCACTAGTGGTTGCTAGTAAGAGAAAGGAAATCCTTAAGATATCACCTAATAAGAGAATTAAGAATCAAGCTATCAAATATTTGACTCCTATGGTCATGAACATTCTTGAGGTCATGAACCAATCCTTCCATTTCATGTTATGATTTTTTTTTCTTCTAATGAGCAAGTGTGGACCTCCCAAACTATGGTAAGCACATTCAAAATGATAGTTTATAACCACCTATAAGTTGGTTAACATAAAGTTCTATAAAAGAAGAATAATAGGAAGAAAATATCAATTATAGAGAAGATTTGAGATAGTGGCCTAGAGTTTGGTGGCTACCTTGGATTATGTACAACCATTGAATTAAATTAAATGACTTAGATAATATTTGGAATTCTTTGGCTTAGAAATTAAAATACTTTTGCAAGAGCATAAGTACGACAACTTGAACTTCCTAATGGAGTGGATTAATAAGTGGACAAACTCAACTTTTCCAGTGAATCCTTTTTTTTGAGCAAGGTAAAGTTCTACTGTGATCAACTCATTTATTTTGCATGATGTCATTGTCTTTTGCATTGCCTTTTTTTTAGCTTGCATTTGAGCTCAACTGCTTTTCAAAAGAGCACAAGTAAGGTAGCCTAGCCTTCCCTGGTTTGAGAGTATTAAGATCAATGTATGATTTATGGCATTTAAATTGGAATTCTTTGGCTAAGCAATTCAACTACTTTCTCCAAAATAGTAAAAGTTCTCTAGAAAATGATCCCAATAGCAATGTCAATAGTCATTTCTTCATACCATAGGTTAATGCAATCAAAGTAAACTCATTGACTATAACTTTTGGTTCTTGGATGAAAGAGGACTACGAGAAATTTAACATTCGAAAATAACATAAACATGAAAGAGATATTTATTCTCAAAATGTGGATCATAATATTAGCTTTGAACACGACTATATATCTGATCAATGGTGTGTTGATGAATTTATCTCTAAACAAAATGGTTGAGGGGGAGTCTTCTTGAAAGCAACATTCTAATGAAAGAAATTCAACTGAAGACAACTATGATTTGGAAAGGCACAAGTCATGTGATGATGTTGTGGATCATGATAAGGATTTAAATTTCAATGCCCCTAAAAGTAGACAAACCCAATGTTAAAGCCAAAATGAACCAAGGGAAGATTTTTCCTAGACTTGAATTTTTGATCCAAAAGAGGATTTGATAATGCTAGAAAATTGTATGTGGAGTATATTCATCAACGTAACGACCAAATTGGTGAGATCCGAAAATTGTAACAACATCCAACTTATGTCCTTGCATATGGAGTATATTCATTGGCATAACAAAATAATTGTTCCATGTAGTGTACTCCTAGAAAAATGACAGTTGGTACAAAAAAGTGGTTTGGATCTTGTGCAAAAAAAATGACACTAGGGAGCAATGAAGGCTACGCTGAATCTAAAAACCAAATAGGCAACACACAAAATATTAGGAGGCTACACCATTTTTCTGCTAGTCACATTGTGAAGATTTAATGATTCTCAAGATACATCCACATGTAGCTTCCTAGATCAATCAATGTGATTCTAGAGGATAACCTTATGGATTCTTGCAAGCCTACACACTGTATTAGTACAGTTGTAGGAATCTACAAAAAAATTCCATAGAAATCAAATGCATGACTGTAGGTTTAGGCCTACAAAGGAAACAAATAAAAATGAAGATCATAATAAATAAGATAATACGATTAAGAGAAGGAATCCAAACATGTAAAACAATGTGTAGAATAGAGATTACACGTTATGGAAGGGAATGTCTTGAGTGGAGTATTCTCATAAATTTGAAAACTATTAGTGTTGAGATTAGTACCTGAGGAGGTGTTCCCCATGTGTTTTCCCTCCTTAGCACATGTGGGAAAGTCATTT
>ML808444.1:207821-229947 GCA_009831015.1 Picea engelmannii
TGGAGGTGTGAGCTGGCCTTCTTCCCATGAAAATCTCCAAGTAGTTATTCCATCTAACAACTTAAATAACAACTGTGCTATAAAAAGGGAAAATGTTGGCCACTGATCCAACCAACTTTGAACCGACTTGATCTTCTTGATACGCATCTCCATGCATGCCAAGTGTCTTTCATATGCTTATAACTGTCATCATGCTGCCAGCTGCTATCTTTTCCTTTCTCCACATCAGCATCCATCCACAAGGATGCTATTTCAAGATCCTTGATTCCTGGTACCTGTTGGTAGCTTCATTCGGTAGTGAGCCTTTGTAACGCCTTCACCAAATTCCTGTAATTTCATAGCGCGACCTCCAAACTAGGCATGTTGAATGGGTAGCTCCAGGCCTGTGTGCCTTTGTCAAAATTGACCCGTATCCAAAATTTTAGTAGCTCCATGCCTATGTGCTTCTGTGCTGAATTTGACCTCTGTCTAAAATTTCAGTAGCGCCTTCCTATGTGTCTACATACAATTTGGTAGCGCCTCAACTAAATTCGCAACACCACATTTCAATGCTGATAGATTTGGTAGCACCCCCGGGTAGTTAGCAACGCCATCGCTACATCAATATTAGGTGATTAGGCAGCGTTAGAGGCAACAGGTTGATAGGACATAAAAATTAGATGATTTCGTAGCACCATAGTGCTACAGAATGTTTGCGCTACCACTGTTGAAAAGATTAATTCTTTTCATAATACCAAAACTCTAAACAATATGCATTAGAAGCCTGTATAGCCTATATACGTGGCATAAGTAGTATTTCCTCAATTAATTATCCTTGCAAAAAGGGGCCATTCTAAAAAATGGAGCTCACTTTTCACCAATCACTTCATCAACATGACACTCGTTCTTGTAGAAGTAGGACTTCCCTTTGGCACAACATCATGCTTCCCTTTAGCAGTAACATGCTTCTTCACTGGATCTATGCTTTCCTTGGCTATTGGATTCTCCTTTTCAATAGCAGCTTCAACCAACACATTCAAGTTTCTTTGAGCCATCTCATCTTGGAATTGTTGCAACTCTGCTTTGAACTTTCTGTTTTGAGACTGAAAGTCTCTGTTTTTCCTATAGAGGTTCATGAGTTGTCTATGAAGAGGTTGGGCTCTTCTTGCTGCAAATCTTGCTAAGTCAGGGGTGTGGCTGTAGCCATCCATGAGTTCTTTCATCTCAATTCTTTCAGACAGGGCTTCAGATTTCAAACAAGCCACCTCCTTTCTAGATTCCTTGAGTTGTTTAATCAATATTTTGAAGGTTTGGTTGCTAGGTGGATTGGTGATGTGGACAGTCTCAACAGGATTTTTTATGGCTTCATCTTCTTGCTGCATAGGGATTACTTCCTATATCTCAACATGCTTCTCAATGCCTTTGCCCTCATCTTTCTTCTTCTTCATAATGGAAATCTTTGGTAGGACCTGTTCTTCAATAGCCTCTTTGAGAGATGATGACCTTGTGAAAGGCTTTCTTATCTTGGTGCTAGCTGCTGAAGGAGATGAAGAGAAGTGCATTTTCCTTCCTTTCTTGGCTATGGCTTTAGTAGAGGAAGGGACCTCTTCTAGTTCTGGTGTAGGAGGGGGTGAAATGTCTCTTTGTGGAGAATGGTAAGCCTCCTCCTTAGTTCTTGCAACCTCCTTAATGGATTCTTGATCTTGAACAAGAGATTTACTCTTTCTTTTTTTGCTAGCTTCTGTTGGAGCAACACTGGTGGATGGAAAAGGGCTTGCTATCTGTGACTGAGGAGTAGTTTCTATGTCTAATTTCATGTGAGCAATAGTAATGAAGTGTTCCCATGAGATGTTCCTCTTTCTCATCTTTTCAGAAACCAACATTCTAATCAACCCAGAATGAAAAATTCTAGTATCCACAACCTTTGATTTGGATTGAACCCTGTCTGACATATTGCCTATGCTTCTCAGCAAATAAAAGGGAATGCTCATTTCAACTTTGCCAGTAAAATGCAACAGAAGCCTTATATGGTACTGGTATAGTGTATTGAATCTCCCCTCACATGTGAAGTACCTTTGAATGATCCTCAACATTTATCAAACTCTCCAACTAGATGAATTCTTGGTACTCCTTTGGATAGATTGTCAGTTTGATATTCAGGCTTTAAGAAGTCTTTGGAAAAGGATGCATCCAAGGCCATTGATTTAAACCAATTCTCTCCAGTGATAGGGATACCTGTAGCTTATGAAATAGAGGTCTCAGAAACCTCAAATTCTAGGTCCCCTACCTTGGTCTTCAGGCCATCAAAATGTAAGGCAAACTACCTTGCCATCTCAGGATGACTCCTTTGCATATTTTGGAAGAAAGTGAGGCAGCCCACCCTTTGAAAAACTTCTCTATCCATGGGCTCTGCCTCAAATAAAATCATGCATGCAGGCTCAATTCTAACCACATTACCTCCCTTGTGTGACCTCTTCTTCTGAGGAGTATCCATAGTTTAGGATGAAATCTTTAACAACTATGGAGTGGTGATGACCAGGAAAACAAAGAGTTATATTTCAAAAGCATCTGATAGTGAAGAGTGGCTGCCCCTTTCTAGGAATTCTTTGAAAACTGGGTCGAAAACAATCCAATTCAAAAGATAGAGGAGGGAGGGGAAAAGGCAACGTCGTTCCAGTAGTGTTTCTGGGTAGCACACTGTGTGTACAGGAGATGAAACTTGCTTGGACAGTGAGAGTTCGGGAGAAATGGTGATTAGATTTATTAAGATTGATAACCAGGTGATGGTAACTGCAGGTTTGAGTGGAAGGAAAACTGATAGGAAGGCACGAGGAAAAAGATCTCCTCCAGCTATGCAGGCACGACAACTATCAAAACTCTGGGTGATAATTTCTCCTTGAAATTGATATGTAGAGGGGGAAAATCATGGAATACTTGGAGAACGATGACAACTTGGAGTTTCAGTGAAATCCTAGGAGAGTATCATGAGAAAATCGGCCTCCGAATCCACCTCAACATATGATTTGGTAGCGCCACTGCCAACTGGTCCAAACTGGTAGTTTGTGCAACGCATAAATTTGAGCTTTCAAAATTTGAAAACCATTAGAAAAGCTCATAAAGATGAATCCTCGAAGGCATATTTTAACTAACCATGGCTATGAAAACAAAAAAGAGATGAAATCAACGCAATAATCACAAATCATGGTGAAAGATGAAGGACAGGGAGTGCGCTATGGAAACTCCTGGTGAGTTGGCAACGCTCCCTTTCAAAAAATGATTTGACAGATAAGCATAGGACAAAGGCACAACATGGAAAGGCTACAGAGGCATGAGTGAGAAGGGTGACATGTCAAGTCAAGATGGTCATGGAGTGAGTCGAACTTAGTGTCAAATCATGAAGGGGATCAAAACATAAGTCATGAAAATGAACCTAGGCCAAAAGTTCATGTGATGATCAAATTTTGAGCCATGACTTAAAACTTTGTTTATCAAAGTCATCTAAGTAAATCACAAATTTAAGAGACAAATCAAAATAAAAAAATTTAAAGGCTTAGAAGAATCAAAACTAAGGGCTAAAGACCCAAGGCAACTTAGTGTGATAACATTGTCTCCACAGGGGATGGCATGCTCCCTATGAGTTGCCAAGAAAAAGTAGTTTCAGTTCCTTATCCTAGGGCTACGGGGCCAGTTATTAAAACAAAAAGATAAAAGAAAGATGATAATTACAATGGCATGGGAAGCCACACATGGCTCAAGAAATGTACTTTTTCAGAAAATGCCCATTGACAGGGCCACCAAAAACTTCTTCATCCTCCAAATTCTACAGCTTGTAAGTGTTATTCGAGAATACCTCCAAAATTTTGAAGGGGCCGATCCATAAGGCTTCAAATTTCATAGTATATTTTCCAGTCGCAGTTTCAGTCCCAACAACATAGGTGGTTTGAGTAGAACCAATACCTGCAATTGCATTTGACCGAGTTTAAGCAACAACTCCAATTCCGGGTGTGGATTCAGTTGACCAAGTGAAGGCTGCATATCGAGATCCAGATGCACTAGTAACAAAGGTGAAGCCAACCCCTCACCCTAGAAATCCAATGGAACCTATAGCCACTCGATCTTTCCCTCCATAGAAACGTGGGTACGATCCATTGCCTAACCGAATGTAACCTCACCTGTTACTGTGTTTGCCTTTGTCTTGCTTTGGTGCATCCCACTTGAGCACCAAGTCTCCTAGCTGAAAATCCTCTTTATTTACCTTTTTTTTCGAAAGCCTGCTTGATCTTTTGTTGATGGTCATGTGATTTATCCAAAAGCTTCTCCTGAGTTTGCTGCACTTCTACTAGCTGCTGCATTCTTATGATCATATCATCCGACTCTCCTTGGTAGTCTTGGAAATTTTTTCCACAGGAAAGGCAAGATGAGAAGGAAAGATGTCCTCAAATTCATACACAATATGGAAAGGATAAAGACCAAGGGATCTCTTTGTTGTCACTCTGTCAGCCCACAAAGAAAATTTGAGCTTTGAATCCCATGCTTTCTTGTTGTCCTATAACATTTTTTTTGATGATCTTTATAAGGCTTTTGTTAGAGGAATCTGCTGGTCCATTCCCTTGGGGATAGTATGGAGTTGAGTGAATCAATGTGATTCCAAATTGCTCACAAAACTAGATCAATGGTTCAACCTTGAAAGATGTAGCATTATCGGTAACAATTCTGTTTGGACAACCAAACCTTGCCATAATATCCTCAAGAAAACCAATGATCACTTTGTGGGATACATTCCTTATAGGGATAACTTCTATCCACTTGGTAAAGTAATCTGTGGCATTCAAGATCCACCTATGTTGGCCACTGGAAGTAGGATGAATTTCCCCAATAAAATCTAGGCCCCATTGTTGAAAGGGTCCTGAAGCTACCATAGGCTTCAATGGAAAAGACTTGAGCTGTTTCTTTCTAGAGAATTTCTGACACTTGACACAGGCTCTGATATTAGAACAAACATCGATGAATAGAATAGGCTATAAGTATCCATCCCTGAGAATATTATATGCCGTGGTCCTCCAAAAATTATGCCCCCCACATAAACTGTCATGAAAATCAGACATAATCTTTTGGGCTTCTTGTGGGTCCATGCATCTCAAAAGCATTCCTAATGGATCTTTCCAGTACAAGACTTGATCAATAAGACAATATTTAATTGATTTGAGCTTTAAGGCTCTCACCTTGTTCTTTTCCATACCATCGTTAGGCTGCAATTTCTGTAGAAAAAATATAATGTCCTTGTACTAGTTGCAATATGCCAATGGAGGGCTGATTTGAGAACCTTTGTCAGACAATCCAACCTGCTGATTTTCTGAGCAAGTGTTGATGAAATTTACCCCCAAATATGAGCAATTAGATTCAGCCAAAAACTTGGCTAAACCTTGGCCTTTAACCAATTTGGTAGGCTTAATCTCAAGAACAAATTCAAGGATTTTAGCAATCCACTTGCTCCTTTTACCGTCTATATCAGGCTGAATGGGAATTTCCTTTACAGAAGATGATGGGACATATGAAATGACTCTTGAATGCAACACATAAAACCTTAAATCCTTGAGAGATTTAATCAATGCATAGGCCTGCTTATCCATGATGTCATACTTTAATTCAACATCTCTCAATGCCTTGCTGAAAAAAACAATGGGCTGCTCTAAGCCTTCAACATTCTTCTGCAATAAAACAACTGCTACTGTGTCAAATGAAGCAAAATAAAAAATTAGAAAATCCTTGGAGTAGTCTGGACTAATGAGCACATGGGATTCAGTCAAGGATTTCTTTATTTGATCAAAATAATTACAGGTTTCAACAATCCATTTGATTTCATTTCCTTTTCTCAACATCGCTGTAATATACCTCACCAACTCAACAAAATTTGAAAAAAACCTTCTAAAAAAAATATTTTTTCCTAAGAAAGACTGAACTTCCTTCTTGGATCTAGGGAGTGAAAAGGTTTGGATAGCTTATACCCTACTGGAATCAATCCTTACCCCTTCAACTGACACAATATGCTCCAATAATTTTCCCTCCTTCATGGCAAACAATGACTTTTTTGGGTTTAAAGAGAGACCAAATTTTCTGCATTTCAAGAAAACCTTTTTCAAATGATCATAGTGTTCTTTATTAGATTGTGAGAACACTGTTATGTCATATAAATATATAACTACACACTTTTCCTTCTCTCCAATAAAGGCTATGTCCATGGTTCGTTGAAAGGTCGCCCTTGCGTTCATCAAACCAAAGGGCATCTTAGCGTACATGAATGTACCCCAAGGAGTGGTAAAGGATGTCTTCTCTCTATCTTATGGCAAGATAAATATCTGATTGTAGCTAGAAAATCCATCAATCATGGACATCCTAGATGCACTTGTCACCCTCTGTAATATGTGCTCCATCTCGGGCAAAGGGTAATTATCCTTTTTAGAGCTTCTGTTCAGATTCCAGAAATCAACACAAAGTCTAATTTCTCCATTCTTTTTTCTCACTGGGACCAAGTTGACCACCTATTTAGAATACCTCAAAGGAATAATAATTTTAACATCTAAAATATTTTTTACCTCTTTTTTCATCACAAGCAGCAACATAGGATTTATTTGCCTTAACTTTTTCCTGAAAGGTTTGGTCTCTTCCTTCAATGGGATCTTGTGCTATATAATGCTTGTGTCATATGTTCTGAGATCTTCATAAGTCCAAGAAAACACATCAGCAAATTATTTTTACAACTCAATATATTCAACCCTCTGCTCCCTTGACAGGATGCTTGACAACTTGACATATTTTGGATCCTTTTCTGTGCCCACATTGAACTCAGTTACATCAACATCATCAGTTGACCCTTTTCCCTTCACTACCACATTATTTCTGTCAAATAATATTTCCAAAGAAACTAGTCCTTTTGGAATGTGGTTTCTAGGTAACTGCATAATATGATGATTAGCAATTTTATTAAGGAAAACATCAGCACGAGGATTATTTTCAGAGTCATGATCCTGATCAATGTGTAATGCAGAAAAATCATCAATAGTCTCAAGGAATTTTTTAATCTCAAGATCATCTTCAAACACCTTCCAATGCTTGACATTGTCAGGTATAGAGGGTCTTTATTTGACTTCTTCATCATACTTGAGTTTAGGTGGCAAGGGGACTCTGAAATTTCTTGCTGATACAGCCAAAGAATCAACCATGGTATTCTCTTCTCTTGGAGTAGATGAAATGTTGAAATGTAAGAAAAAAATGTCCCCTAGGTCCCACACTTCATTTCTATAAGATCTAAGCCTAGGGTGCTTAGTTTGATAACGATTTTTGATCTGATGGACACTCAATTCAACATCCCCAAATACTGATAACTCTTCAATCTCCATGTATTTTGCAGCCCTCAATCCCAAGACAAGAGCTTCATACTCTGCCACATTATTGGTAGTTTCAAATTCTAGTTTGTATGACAAAGATATAGTCTCTTGAGCAGGTGAAATAAAGAACACTCCAACTCCAACACCTTCGCTAGAAGAGGCTCCATCAAAGAACATCTTCCAAACATAAGTGGTTGGAGGAGAATCTTCACAAAAGGTAACATACTGTTTTCTGATTTCAAGGGGAGGTTCAAGATCACCAGTCAACTATAAGATGATAAATCCCAAATCAGTATCAAGTGAAAAAATAGGATGATTTGTGGGGTTTGCTTCGTCAATAATAATGTAGGCCAAATGAGCTTCCCTGTAAAGTCTTCTATGCTCCCCCCCAAACACAGGAATGGTAGCATACGAGAGGTTCATCTGAAAGGTTCCCCCAAGTCTTTTTATCCAAGATCTTGACAAGAGCATGCCAAACTTGGGGGGAACATCAGCCACCTTGATATCCATGACTACACTTTTCATGGGCAGTTGAAACAAGGTCACAACCAGATCTTTAATGACCCCAAGACACTTCACTTTCCTAGATTCAAAAGAATATAAGTCATGGTAGGTCTTTGTGATTTCTAATCCAAGTTCATCCATAATAGTTTTGGGCATGAGATTGGTGGATGCCCCTGAGTCCATCAAACAATTATGCAACACCTTATCATGTATATTCAGTGATGTATATAAGGGAGGGGATGGATCATCTCTATCTTCTATCAGAGGTCCTAAGCTGAATGATGGTTTTTTCATCTTGCAGATTTACTGAATCAATGGAATTTGGAGAAGATTCGAGCTGTAACATTTTGGAAATATATTTTTTAAATTATTCATTTTTTATCAATTCCAAAAAAGGCACAAGGATCTTTATTTTTTGGATCTCATTCTCAAAGTTGAATGAAGGTGAAGATTTCAGGATCTCTTTGCCTTCAAGGGTAGGATTTCTGATCAAAAATTGGGGGTTTTGAGTTTCTTTTTCTTTGCTACCAACTATCACATCCTTGGAATAATTTTCTTTCTGGGTTGGCTGATCAGAAGCATCAATCTTCTCCTCATTCTTTTTGGATCTCAGATTATATCTATTAGGACTTTATTTTTCTTTCTCTCCCTTACTTAATTCATTTATTTGAATGTCCATCAAGGATTGCTCGTATACAGATTGAGTCAAGTGGGGGGATGGTGGTGTGTCACATAAGCAATGAATCTTAGGATCAAATTCTTCCTCCTCTCATTCTTCATCAACAACAAGGTTGTTCTATAAAGGAGTTTGTACCTTTTGATCATCCCTATCTCTGCTTCTAGGATCTCTTGGAAGGAGCTAAGGAGCATTGTTGGGTCTCCTCAAGTTACCTCTGTTATCAGCATTTTGAGTATTTCTATAGGTCTGTTTTCCTTCCATTTTTAACTTCTCTATCTCAGTAGAAAGGGATTTTACTAATTTGGTAAGTTCATCTACTTGAGGATGGATAATAGGGGAATCAGAGGTTGAAGCTTCAACTCTGTTTTTTCTCCTGTCCCTATCAGATTTCCCCTTGAGTTTATGAGATGCCACCATGTTGGATTCTACCTCCAATGCTTCATCTTGCATATGAGCTAAGGAGGCTTATCTTATTTCTCTCAGTAGAAAGAAAAACTCAGGGTCAAAAGAACTGGCATAGGTGATTTTTGCAGAGGTTTCTGTAGGCTTTATCTCAGCAGGGATCTTATTGTACATTTTGTTGAATCTTTTAGAGAAGTCAGAGACAAACTCTCCCTCTTTTCTCTTTAGGGATCCAAATTCTGTGATGTAATACAAAAAGTCCTTTTTATCTCCCCAGTGTCTCAAAAAGGCATCATCTAATGCCTCAATCCTAGTAATGGATCCAGGGGCCAAACCCCTAAACCACTTCCTAGCCTCACCAAAAAGGATTTGGACAAAGACTCTCATCCACACATCCTCATTTTCAATATTTTGATTGTTTTCATAACTGTAGAAGGTATCAAGGTGTTCTTCAACAATTATATCTTCTTCTCCTGTGAATTTGGGCATGTATTTTAAATAATCTCCAGCAGGGAGAGCATTCATGGGCTGAGGTAAGACAAGAGGGGCATATCTTTCAACCACTATGACATACATCCTATTTCTAGGAGGGTTAGCACCTGCCATTGGATTTTGGACTCTTGGTGAGCAAGGAGGAGAAGGAAACTTGACTGTGTGCAACTTAGGAGAAAAAGGAATATATAAAGGGGAAATTTTAGTTTTCACAGCAAAAGGCTGAGTCTTGGAAGAAGATGGTATAGTATATAAAGGGGATGAGGTTTCCTCTTTTTTGTCTATAGAAATTTTGACAGGAGGAGGAGTAGCAAGGCCTAAAGTAGGAAAATCTTCAAGACTCTCAAGACTGAACCACTTTATAATGTCAGGGGAAGCAAGGATTTCAAAATTTTCTTCTTTCAAATCAGGTTCAAAAGAGGAGTAATAAACATGGAAATTTTCAAAATCAAGATTCTTAGATACTTCAACAGAAGGTAAAGGAAGATTACTTGATAAAACAACTGGAGTATTAAGAGTGGAATCATGTAACTAACTAGAAGCACTTGTAGCAGCAACAAAAAAACTTTCTTGAGAAGCTTTTCCCTTCTTGATTATATTCTCTGGGTCAACCTCAGGTGGAACCAAAGGTAGTTTTGGATTTGATCTCGTTTGTCTTCCTTTAGGAGCCAGAGATGAAACAATGGAGTTGCCAGGTGCAAGCTGCAATCTTCAATGTACATAGTTCCAATGCACCTTCAAAACTAGTAATCTTTTTCGTTCAATCCTAGGGAAATGTCTTCAATTCGTTCCCTGACAACGATGCCAAGAATGTTAGCACTAGGAATCACCCTCAGATTGCATAGAAGGTAAGCCCAGTACCCATCAGGTTACGTGTAAATGTAAATGAGTTTTAAAGAGGTCAAACGGACAAGACTCAAGATAATAATGTTCTAACTCATAGATTTGGGCTAGCATGCACAAGTAATTGAGGTCTTGAATAACTTCGGTCAGTAAATGGGAGTAAAGGTGAATAGAGGGAAGACTTTGGTGAGAAAAATGTAGAGGTTTTCTATAGACATCAGTTCTGTGAGTAACCTAAGGAAGAAAAACTCAAACACAAGATCTTCTTGAATTCAAAGTTTAAGGACACTAAAGAACATCATAATAATATTATAATCAAACATCCATCATAACATCACTACAATAATTCATGTGAATCTTTCAAGGATAACTACTTCAAAATCAGAGGCAAATAAGCTGGAGTAATAAATATGACTTCTATTAATCAAGATATCTCAAATCAAGTACATAACCAATTCACAGAAGCTTCATCAAAATATTACAGCATAAGGGAGCCTAGCTCAACCATTCGAACCTACTAAATCATTTAGACTATCTATTTATAACAAAAGGGGAGGAAACAACTGGAGGTGCAAGCTGGCCTTCTTCCCATGAAAATATCCAAGTAGTTATTCCATCTAGTAACTTAAATCAACAACTGTGCTATAAAAAGGGAAAATGTTGGCCACTGATCCAACCAACTTTGATCTGACTTGATCTTCTTGATACGCATCTCCTTGCATTCCAAGTGTATTTCAGATGCTTGTAACTGTCATCATGCTACCAACTGCTATCTTTTGCTTTCTCCACATCAGCAGCCATCCACAAGAATGATATTTCGAGCTCCTTGATTACTGGTACCTGTTGGTAGCTTCATTTGGTAGCTCTCTAGGTAGCGAGCCTTTGTAGTGCCTTCACCAAATTCCTATAATTCCATAGCGAGACCTCCAAACTAGGAATGTCGAATGGGTAACGCCATGCCTATGTGCCTCTGTCAAAATTGACCTCTTTCCAAAATTTCAGTAGCGCCACGCCTGTGTGCTTCTGTGTTGAATTTGACCTCTATCTAAAATTTCAGTAGCGCCTTATTGTGTGTCTACATACAATTTGGTAGCACCTCGACTGAATTCACAACACCACATTTCAATGCTAATAGATTTGGTAGCACCCCCGGGTAGTTAGCAGCGCCATCGCTACATCAGTCTTAGGTGATTAGGCAGTGTTAGAGGCAACATACTGATAGGACATGAAAATTAGACGATTTCGTAGCGCCATAGCACTATGGAATGTCTGCGCTACCACTGTTGAAAAGATTAATTCTTTGTAGAATACCAAAACTCTGAACAATATGCATTAGAATCCTGTATAGCCTGTATAAGTGGTAGTAGTAGTATTTCCTCAATTAATTATCCTTGCAAAAAGGGGCCATTCTAAAAAATGGAGCTCACTTTTCACCATTCACTTCATCAACCTAACACTCCTTATTGTAGAAGGAGGAATTCTCTTTGGCACAACAACATGMTTCCCTTTAGCAGTAACATGCCTCCACACTGGATCTATGCTTTCCTTGGCTACTGGCTTCTCCTTTTCAATAGGAGCTTCAACAAACACATTCAAGTTTCTTTGAGCCATCTCATCTTGGAATTGTTGCAACTCTGCTTTGAGMTTTCTGTTCTGAGACTGAAAGTCTTTGTTTTTCCTATAGAGGTTCCYGAGTTGCCTATGAAGAGGCTGGGCTCTTCTTGCTGTGAATCTTKCTAAGTCAAGAGTGTGGTTGTAGCCATCCATGAGTTCTTTTATCTTAATTCTTTTAGATATGGCTTCAGATTTCGAACGAGCCACCTCCTTTCTAGATTCCCTGAGTTGTTTGATAAATCTTTTGAAGGTCTGGTTGCTAGGTGAATTGGTGATGTGGACAGTCTCAAAAATATTTTTTATGGCTTTATCTTCTTGCTGCACAAGGATTACTTATTCTATCTCAACAAGCTTCTCAATGACTTTGCCCTTGTCTTTCTTCTTCTTCAGAATGAAAATATTTGGTAGGACCTATTCTTCAATAGCCTCTTTGAGAGTTGATGACCTTGTGAAAGGCTTTCCGATCTTGGTATTAGCTACTGAAGGAGATGAAGAGAAGTGTAGTTTCCTTCCTTTCTTGGCTATGGATTTAGTAGAGGAAGGGACCTCTTCTAGTTTTGGTGCAGGAGTGGGTGAAATGTCTCTTTGTGGAGAATGGTAAGCCTCCTCCTTAGTTTTTGGAACCTCCTTAATGGCTTCTTGATCTTGAACATGAGATTTACTCTTTCTTTTCTTGCTATCTCTTGTTGGAGCAGCACTGGTGGATGGTAAAGGGCTTGCTATCTGTGATTGAGGAGTAGCTGTTATGTCTAATTTCACGTGAGCAATAGTAATGAAGTGTTCCCATGAGATGTTCCTCTTTCTCATCTCTTCAGAAACCAACATTATAATCAACCCAGAATGAAAAATGCTAGTATCCACAGCCTTTGATTTGGATTGAACCCTGTCTGACATATTGCCTATACTTCTCAGCAAATAAAAGGGAATGTTCATTTCAAATTTGCCAGTAAAATGTAGCAGAAGCCTTATATGGTACTGGTATAGTGTATTGAACCTCCCCTCACATGTGAAGTACCTTTGAATGATCCTCAACATTTTATAAAACTCTCCAACTAGATGACTTCTTGGTACTCCTTTGGATAAATTGTCAGTTTGATATTCAGGCTTTAAGAAGTCTTTGGAAAAGGATGCATCCAAGGCCATTGATTTAAACCAATTCTCTCCAATGATAGGGATACATGTAGCTACTGAAATAGAGGTCTCAGACACCTCAAATTCTAGGTCCCCTACCTTGGTCTTCAAGCCATCAAAATGCATGGAAAACTATCTTGCCACCTCAGGGTGACCCCTTTGCATATTTTGGAAGAAAGTGAGGCAACCCACCCTTTGAAAAACTTCTCTAGCCATGGGATCTACCTCAAATAAAAGCATGTCTGCAGGTTCAGTTCTAACCACATTACCTCCCTTGTGCGACCTCTTCTTCTGAGGAGTATCCATAGTTTAGGATGAAAGATTTAAGAGCTATGGAGTGGTGATGACCAGGAAAACAAAGAGTCAGACTTCAAAAGAATATGATAGTGAAGAGTGGCTGGCCCTTTCTAGGAATTCTCTCTAAATCAGACTAATTGCTAGCTTAGGAAACAATGGCTGTGAATTTTCCTCCTTTGACTGTGTACATATATTAAAACTGAGGAATAATCATATGGTGAAGGGATGTACTGTAATTGTCTCTGAAAATTGGGTTGAAAACAGTCCAATTCAAAAGATAGAGGAGGTAGGGGAAAAGGCAATGTCGTTTCAGTAACGTTTCTGGGTAGCACACTGTGCGTACATGAGATGAAACTTGCTTGGACAATGAGAGATCGAGAGAAATGGCGATTAGATTTTTTAAGACTGATAACTAGGTGATGATAACTCCAGGTTTGAGTCGAAGGAAAACTGATAGGAAGGCGTGATGAAAAAGATCTCCTCCAGCTATGTAGGCATGATAGATACCAAAACTCCAGGAGATAATTTCTCCTTGAAATTGATATGCAGAGGGGGAAAATCGTGGAATACCTGGAGAATGATGAAAACTTGGATTTTCAGCGAAATCCTAGGAGAGTATCATGAGAAAATTGGCCTCCGAATCCACCTCATCATTTGATTTGGTAGCACCACTGCCAACTGGTTCGAACTGGTAGTTTGTTCAGCGCAGAAATTTGAGCTTTCAAAATTTGAAAACCGTTAGAAAAGCTCATAAAGATGAATCCTTGAAAGCATCTTTTAACTAACCATGGTGCTTAAAACAAGGAATATATGACATCAACTCAATAATCACAAATCATGGTGAAAGATGAAGGACAGGGAGTGCGCTATGGAAACTCCTGGTGAGTTGGTAGCACTCCCTTTCAAAAAATGATTTGATCGATAAGCATAGGACAAAGGCACAACATGGCAAGGCTATGAAGGCATGAGTGAGGATGGTGACATGTCAAGTCAAGATGGTTGTGGAGTGAGCCAAACTTAGTGTCAAATCATGAAGGGGATCAAAACATAAGTCATGAAAATGAACCTATGCCAAAAGTTCATGTGAGGATCAAATTTTGAGCCATGAGTTAAACCTTTGTTTATCAAAGTCATCTAAGTAAATCACACATTTAAGAGACAATTCAAAATTAAAAAAATTAAAGGCTTAGAAGAATCAAAACTAAGGGCTAAAGACCCAAGGCAACTTAGTGTGATAACATACACCAATCGAAGATCTTTATACATAGAGTACTTCTGACTTCACTTGCATGCTTCATTCCATAGAAAATCCTTCAAACCCTAGTCACATGTAGCCTTCATACCCTATCCAACCTCATAGAATCATTCCAGAATATAATCCATGATGGCAACATCAAAACCTCATAATAGTGAACACGACAAGATCATTGTGATGAGAATATCGCAATGACGACAACATCACAAGCTCAAAATAGTGCACATGACAACATATCAGTGACGACAACATCACAACCTCAGAATAGTGCACATGGAAATATCACAATGACGACAACATAACAACATCATAATAGCACATATAGTAGCATAACAGTCTCTATCGCACCTTGAGAACAAAAATACCCCAAGAAAATCCCTTAGACTTCTCTTGCACACCTTTAGATCCCAAAAAGATACCCCAACACCTTTAGCGCACCTCAGATAACTTCTACACATCTCAAAATTGTTCTCTTTCTTGGTTTCACTACAAATGTGTACGTCTATCATGTATTTATAGTAATTCTCTCCCCACTTTCAGGGCCGACCTATAAAGATTGGCTGAGCCAACCTCAATTGTTTGGTGGTTTTCAAACAAAAAAAAACATATCTCCTCATTCCTAGGGAGTTATAGGGAATTCCATATACCGTTGGAAAGTTCTCAAAATAAGATTTCCAACCAAATAACTTGTGCTCCAATTTGAGATAGGTATGTAGGGTAAAAATTCCTTCAAATATAGGGTATCCAAATTGGTCATCAAAAATACAAAAGTAATACTTTCACCAATCTCCATCTTGCAATATTTATCTTGGACCTTTGTAGGCTTGTAATATTTATCTTGGAAATTTGTATGATCCTCCTGTATTTTACATCCATGAAAACAATATTTCCAACACTATATATGGTGGATGTTAACAAGGTTCAAATCATTCATATGTTTTATAACTTTAAAATAACTTCTGTAATTATACCTCAATCCTAATTCTAACCCTTAATTTCCTAGACCGACCATACTTCAATTATACCATGTCTTGTAGGCCTCTTTTTTTGGACATGTAATCCTTGGGATTACATTACTTGTAACATTATTTTAAATATGAAGAGTCATAGGTGATAGGATGAGTCACTCGTCAAGGAATACCAACAATTATATTTGTATATTTATCGAGGTTCACGTTAATGAATTACACAAGTGTGGAGTTACACTTCTTCTCTACCCAACCTATCAGTGGTATCAAAGCTTGGTTAAGTCCATGAATTATTTCTCTTGGCATGTCCTTTCCCCTAGAGTGCAGAAAATGCCTCCTGTTGGCTGACTTGTCTCTCTGCCTTCCTGTCTATCCCTCTAGCCCATCAATTTTTCCTCTAGCCTATTATTTGTGTAAAATGATTCTAAGGTGGATTCACACCTTCCTTGGTCCATGTGAAATCACTCTCTAAGCATCAGGTTTTTTTGATTCACCTTGCATCATCCTCCCACACCCTATCTCCTTCCAAAATTTTACTTTTTCCATTGTATTCATTCAGGGATGTCATTTCAAGATCATATATTTGGTTATTGATGTCAAAATATAATCGCGAAGCTTCTTTTGATGTGCACATAGTGTGTCCTATTGATTTTGTAGACAATCACTCAGTTTATACTTTCAATTCTCCCATGGAGAAGTAAAACCAAGACTAATTTCCTCCATCTCATGAAAATATAGGATGCAATTATTTTTGGAGTTCTGTAATCATCCAGACTAGTTTCTTCACTCCTAACTCTTTCCAATCATTGAGAGAACTTGATGCTATTAGATGGATTAATTCAGAGGTGCTTTGGATTACAAACCTATTGATTTTGTTGCTGCAACATGAGCTTGAAGGTGGAATAATATGCATTCTCTCATCACCATAGTCGACGTGGTGCTAATCGGTAAAGAGAATGAACGAGAATGGTATAGAAAGATCAAAATCACTATGATCTTCAATGACCTATGGAATGGAATTTGTGAAGCAACACTAGATAGTGAAGAAGAAGATGGGTCAGAAGGAAATCTGAAGAGTAGTAGACTGAGCATTCCAATATCAAACAAATAGCGTGCCATATGGAAGGACAAAGATCATAAAGCATATGTTGTGATCTCCGTGACAGTAAGTGAAGAGGTGAGCTGTCATATTTCTTCCATTAAATGACTTGTATGACACTCACTCAGAATTGAAGAATGATGACCTTGTTGCTTTATTTTTTGAAATCAAATCCATAATGCATGACATTGATGCCACTAGGGTGAAGAAAGGCCTCCCTCTCACAACCTTCATTAAGGCTATATACCCCACATATTCTCACTACCTTGAATCTCTGAAAGCTAGTGGTCAAATAAAATCTATCACATTTGACAAGTTGGTGGAGAAAGTTGCAGAACGTGAGACAACCTTTGTAAAGAAGTAAGCTCATTCCACTGATGATACCACGTGCCTTTCTCACAAAGGGAATATTCAACCACATGATTCTTCTAGAGGAGAAGGTAGCAAAAGTGGACATGGAAGAAGGACCTTCAGAGGAAGGGGGGGTAGACACAACCAAGGAAAAACATCCAATATTCATTGTACCCATTATTGAAAGAATGGGTCACATGAAGTGAATGAATGCTGAGTCCCATGGGAAAATATCAAAGAATACAAACATAATAAAAAATAAGACAAAGGTAAAACTTCATAACTAGTGAAAGGTAAAGCATATGAATCTTCTCATTACATTGTTGCCTATTGCAATATAGGATTAATTGAATATTTTTTTAACACTTCATTTTCTTTTTGGAGAGATGCATGTCTTCTTAACACAGGTGAAACCTCCCACATGAAATTCCAAAGAGATTTATTCAAAGATTTCAATGACAATGTAGATGTCATAGTGTATTTTGCAGATAAATCAAGTCTCAAACCTTTGGGAATGGGCACCATCAAGCTCAAATTTCTCGGACTCCTCGATTTTCTTCTACATGATGTGATCTATATTCTCAAGCCTGCAAAGGAACTTGCTACATATTGTGCATATCCGATAACAAATCCACTCTATTCATGTATTCTGTGGAAAAGTTAAAATAAGGAAGGATTCTCACAACATGGTTGTCATGACCAGAGTCGAAGATGGAAGACTACTGAATTTATCAATATTCCCCCAAGGATATTTCCATTAGTGCCCCACCCATGGTCACAACTTCCATTTACCATCATTCATTCCACTCATCTAGGATCAAACCACTTGGTTGCACTCATTCATGACACCTATCTCTTTTCTTGCAATGTATCCATATTCATCCATTATTTTCTTCCACCTATCTTTGACCATTGTAATCCTAATTTGTCTTTTATGGTCTTCAATACTATTTACATTCAAAGTTATAATCAAAAGTCCATTTCTTATTTTTGACCATATCTCTTGGTGTTTCATAGTCACTACCCAAGTCATCCTTGTTTGTTATGATTTACCCAAGGAAATCCTCGAGTCCCTTTCTTGGTGATCTCATCATCCATTATTGTCCCTCTTATTTAGCTACATTTGATTCATGATATGTTGCACTTCATGTTAGTTTCTATTGGCTCTATCGTTTCTTGTATCTGGTGGACCTCTACCTATGGAATTCAACACACTTATTCTAAGGGATTGGTTTAGAGGTCTTATGTATGTCATACCCATTTATATCATTGACATGTAACCTTGAACTAGGAAAGGAGAGTCATCATTGCTCCTTGACTTGGCAGTTTCTCACATGCTCAATGCCAACTCATCATCACATGATTGAAATTCATACACATTGATGGTTCATGTGTCATAGTTCTACTTGAATACCATTGAACATGTATGGATCTTTCGAGTATTTATTGAGCCCCCAAGTGGGAGTAACATTTTAGGTATATTTCTACATGTTCCAGTTAGTGTTGGTTATAGTCATCCTACTCTAGTTGTGATTCCTTGAATTTGATTGGCTCTATTCAATAGTTATTTTTATCCACTAATTTAATCTTTCCTCTGGTTAACTCTTTTCATATCTCAAGCCCTCTCTATTATAATTAGGATTCAGTTGTTCTATTTTTTCAACCCCATTGGTTCCATTGTTCCTTCACATGTGTTTAGACATATTGTAGAATTCATTATTGATATGTATTTGATCTATCCCCATATTCCCATGATCTTATATTGAACTTTGTTAAGACATCTTCATGAACATGGGTATGCCCGCCTCATTGACACCCCACAATGTGTTTTTTTTTTTTGCAAGTGTTATCCATATTCTAAAGATTAGTACTTTTATGTTGGATATTGCAGTTGGTGAAMAAGACGTACTTATCATCCAACATTGATTCATTGTGACTCTAATWAACCTCTATACATTTGTTTGTTAAGAGAGACCCCTCTCAACTCCTTTGATGCAATGTACACTCTCAGGTCCACATGATCTACCCCACTCTACTTTACTATGATTCCACATAGGATTCTCAACTTAGTTTASTGGATTAGTTTTATTGTGTGGTGATATTTGTCCTTATAGGACATATTATATACAACACAATTCAATGGCTCCTTTGAAATCTCCACCAAAGACCTTTTTTCCCCATTGTGGAACCATATTGGTTTTGGTAATATGGTGTTTTATGGAGGTTCTATCTTCAAATGGCATGCATTGAACATTACAAGGGGAAAGTGATATCTAATGCTTTATCTTCCTAGCTCCCTGTCCATATTCATAGAGGATGTGCATAGGGCCAACCCTATGTTGAGATGAGTATTCATTATCCTTCTCACTTCTTTATTTTGATTACAGTGGACCATCTCCTTGAGTTGGTTATCCACACACCAACTCTCACTTGTATTTCAATCACCTATATTTTATATCTTGGCCATGACCACTCTTTATGATTATTTGGGTATTTATAAACCCAATTTCATCTTATATTTGAGTTTTCTTCTAAGCTTCACTCTCTCAAGTGCACCTATGTTGGGTATCCATAAACCCACAGACTTATTTTATTTGAGAACGCTTGGTTGTATTCAAACTCTTTTGGATAGATGGAGTTGGATCTTCTTACTCTCAATTCAATTACAATTGATCTTATTTAAGGTGGGTACTCTTATATCCTCTCTATTATAGGATGTTTCTCAAACACCTCTTCAAATGTATAGTTCAATACCACTATCCCAATAAATGCACAATATTCCAGAGATATACCTTCCCACCCTCCATTATATGCACAGGTCAATGGCAATTGTTCTAGCAAATGAGTCAATCAATCATTTCATTAATCATTCCTATATAGGTTGTCTCTTTAGTCACTTATTCAAATGTACAATTCAATGGTACCTGTTTCCCAATAATACATAGTATGGAAACGACATGTCTTCCCAGCCTCCTCCATTGGATGAGCAAGTCAGTGACAATGTTTTCCAACAGTTGAGCATATCAATAACTATATTCTCCATTTCTATTCACGTTGTTTCTTCTAGTACTCCTTCACCAAATGAGAAATTTAATAGTACTACTCTTCCAGTGGGTGCACAATATCACAAGGATATGTCTTCTTTTCCTCCTCCATTGGATGAGAAAGTCAACAACAATTTTCTCCCATGGATGAGTAGTTTGGTGGCAACATTCTTTTAAGTTTTTAGGTCCACTTTTTTATTGAGTTGGATCATCACAAAGACACTTTGATTTATTCCAACTATAACTGACTTTACATTGATTTGGAGTGCCCATTCACTTCTCTCGTGTACTTACACCTATTTTCAACACTTATCAGAGAGCCATATTATTATCATGTGTCTCTTGATGATAAGCAGTACAATGGTGGCCTTTCCTCTAGGATTGAGCAATGCTATGATGATGGTTGGGTATTCATATACCCATCCATGTTTGTATTTGAGTTGGGTCATCTCATACCCACTCTCATTTATATTTTCCACTATCTTTGTATCTCTATTGAGGTGGGTATGCACACCCTTGTACTTTATCAACCTTCATGTCACCATGATAACATTGGGGGGGGTGTTGGAAACACAATTATATTCACATGCGGTCATTTCTAGCTAAGCACCCTCTTTATTATATTTTTTATATGACTAGGTAGGCCTAGTCACCCTCTTGGGGTGTGTTCCCTTGTTTACTATACCCATAACCCCCTCTTGAAGGTATGCCTCATGAAATACTTAGTGAAATTGATACAACACCATCTCAACATGCATATTTTTATGGTGTTGGTTAAAAAATGAACGAAAATAGGGATTTTTCATCACAACTATGACACACATACATTGTATATACAATGTAGAACCTGAAAGAAAAATGAAAAAAGGCTAATGCAAAATTAAAACTTGTGTCAACCAATTTGTGTACTTTGAAATAAAAATAGGGTTTATGGTTTACATGATGAATTGATGATGGAAACAAGTGGGTGTGTGAGTCAAATTTGAGTCCAAAAACCCTCCCATATCATTAAGGCATGCAAATAGTCTATCCATATCAAATTCCAGTGCATACATAACAATT
Source organism: Picea engelmannii (assembly GCA_009831015.1). Lineage (NCBI taxonomy): Eukaryota > Viridiplantae > Streptophyta > Pinopsida > Pinales > Pinaceae > Picea > Picea engelmannii. The sequence goes on from ML808444.1 coordinate 228,927, forward strand.
TGAAAAAAATTCAACGTTGGCCCCATTCACAGGTCACTATTGCCCATGTATAGTCATAGTACAATATATTTTCGTTGTTCCTTTTAAAATTCGTTCGACACACACATTCCTGCATGTAGTACTGTAAGGACATGTAATACCACCGATAAACAAGTACTAGTTGATATAAATTGCACAAGCGTCATCAGTTATTTCTTGTCTTTGTTTTTTGCGCTCATCTAAGTATTTATTTGCTCCATAAATTAAATACTATTAGTACAAAATCATTATTTAAATACAAAATTCCCTCTAGTGCCTTCTTCTTTCCACCAAACGCATGGGCCTAATTGGCATGATGTTGGTTTTATACAACATAGGCGATGGAAATAAATAGCACGACCATGATGATGGGTTTATTGTTGGGAGTTCCATGAACTGCGATATTAATTCGAGAAAGTTTGAATGAAACGAGTCCAGGATCAGATATATAGAGTGGGTGTGTGAGTCAAATTTGAGTTTGGAAACCCTCCCATATCATCAATGCATGCATATTTAAATTTGACAGTACCATGACACCATATGATATTTAAATTTGACACTACCATGACACCATAATGATGCCATCAACACATGCAATACTTAGTGACATTGATACAACACCATCTCGACATGCATATTTTTATGGTGTTGATTAAAAAATGAACGAAAATAGCGATTTTTCATCATAACTATGACACACATACATTGTATATACAATGTAGAACCTGAAATAAAAATGAAGAAAGGTTGATGCAAACTTAAAACTTGTGTTAACCAATTTGTGTACTTTGAAAGAAAAATAGGTTTTATGGTTTACATGATGAATTAATGATGGAAACAAGTGGGTGTGTGAGTCAAATTTGAGTCCAAAAACCATCCCATATCGTTAAGGCATGCAAATAGTCTATCCATGTCAAATTTTAGTGCATACATAAACAATTTGAAAAAATTTCAACGTTGGCTGTATTTTTTACCACAGATACTTGGGTATGTTTTCTCAATG